>CM021104.1:569154360-569346992 GCA_007115665.2 Sequoiadendron giganteum
GTTAATTTGAGATGTCAGTCCAAATATGTAGGAGATTTACTAAAAAAGTTTGGCATGGAAGACTCAAAACTAGTTGGTACACCCATGATAACAAGATGAAAGTTAACAAAGAATGATGATTCTCCTACAGCTAATCAAACAAGGTACAAATCAATGATTGGTGGATTACTCTATTTGACTCAGACTAGACCAAACATTATGAATGTTGTATGTATGGTTTCTAGATATCAATCTGATCCAAAGGAATCGCATGTGATCGCAATAAAGAGAATATTCAGATACTTGAAAGGAACAGTTGATTTTGGGCTATGGTATCTTAAGGATGATGATCTTATTCTAAATGCCTTTACAGATGCATATCGAGCAGGAGATGCAGATGACAGGAAAATTAAAAGTAGTGGTGCATTCTTCTTAGGGAAGAAGTTGGTGTCTTGGCTAAGTAAAAATCAGAATTTCGTTTCCTTATCTACGGTTGAGCCAAAATATATTTTTACTACAAACAATTGTACTCAAGTAATGTGGATGAAGCAAATGTTGAGAGATATCATAATTGAGTATGATGATCCTATTGCTATATTTTGTGATAACTCAAGTGCCATAAACATTTCCAAGAATTTGGTGTTACATTCAAGGACAAAACATATATCTATCAAGTATCACTTTTTTAAAGATAAATTGAGTGATAAAGAAGTCAGACTGGAGTATGTGCCCACTAAGGAATAAATTGTCGATATATTTACTAAATCATTGCATAAGGATACTTTTGAGTATCTCAGAGGCAAGTTAGGGGTGATTTCCCCTCCTAATATGAATTAAAATGCAAGTCTTTGCATCAATCTGTGCACTCATAGACATATCTTGTTTCAGATTTATGTTGTGGTGGCTGCTACTCAGGGGGAGTAGTCAAATGATTCAGATATGTGGTTTAGCACTTGTGTAACTTTTCCATTGATTTCAAAAGGGGAGAAGTTTAATATGAAAAACCTTATAAAATATAAGGGGGAGAGGTGTAGAAAAAAGGGGGAGAAGAGTACTGTGTGAAGAGTTAGTTGTGTTGATGGTATTTTTCACATCAGGTGTTGCCAACAATGCCAAAGGGAGAGATTTTTGGATGTTGTGGTTATGTTTATGATATGTGGTTGTCATTTATGTCAACACTATTAGCATTGATGATTCTAAAGGTTGGATATGTCAAGGATATTGAGAAAATTAGAATAAATATGTTACAGGAAATCTATGAAGCTATGATTATCAGAATGGTGGAAAGATGTGAACATTGATATTCATAAGTCGTGCATTAAAGGGTTTGTTTCCAAGCCTATCTATTATGTTTTCCATAATTCTCAGATGTGCACATCAAGATTGGAGAAAGTTATGAATTTATAAGTTCCTACAATTATTTTGTTACTGCAGTAGGTGTTTCTAAAAGAAGCGAATGCATTTCTAGTAAATGAATTGTTTTGTATGCTCCTGTGATGTTCAGTGATGTTTCTAGATCATGCTCTATCATTGTGGTACGTCTGTGTTGATCAGCGTGCTCGTGATTGAAGATTTTCCTTTGTGTGTTTGAGTTTTTCATGTTCTTGGCCGACATGATGGTGGTAGCATGTTGCAAATCCTTATGGATTAATCTTTTAATGTTTGGTGTGTTTGAGGATTTTGATTTAGGTCTTCATTATTTTGTGAATGACTTAGGTTGGTGCGCATTGAGATTTTTTCATGAATTGGGGCAACATTTTTTTCTCATCTATTATTTATTTGTGGTTGATAGAGTTGTTGATGTAAATTCATGTAGCAGATAAATATGAGAAATTGTTTCTTCATTTTGAAGTGTGTGAGGTGTGCTCAATGAATGTATATGAACTATGAATGTGAAATGTGCGAATAAAAATTAGATCATTTGATTTTAGAGCAAAGTGTGAAGAAACAAGATTGAGAGAAGTGTGAAGAAGTGTTTTTGTGCCTAACCAGAACTATCATCAGGCTTTTGAAAAAGCTAATTTCTCGGTTCAACCTCATCAGATGGATTTAATCTGATTATTTTGTGTAAGGCAGTGATCCTTCCCTTTGAACGATGAGCTCTAGGTAGTGTGCCTTAATGCATGTGCATTCCTTATTCATTTTTCATTATACTTCTAGTAGGGTATAATCTTGTGGACTAATATCCATCATGGTTTTTCCCTTAATAGAGTTTCTACATATAAAATCTTTGTGTTCATGTGTTTCTGATGTGTTGCTGATTCATGCTTTCACTATCAATTATCATATTTGAGATTAAAGGTTGATTAAGGTTAAATAAGTTTAAATTTTGGAACAACTGATTCACCCCCCCCTTCTCAGTTGTCTATCCTTGTTTTACCAACACACACAAGCCGTGGGAATAACTATTTCAATATAATATAAGACATAAATTATACATTTGAAGGAACATACAGGAAAGAGAATATGAAAAGAGTAGGGATCTATCATTGCCTGAATGAATCTAACCCCAAGTTTAATTTCCACATCCCTGCTTCAGTCCCTCTCTCTTGATTATTTCCAAAAGTTGACCTACTACTACTTGAAATGCCTACAAAAGATTAGAAAAGTTTTGTTAAAGCTCAGGACCCATATTCTTTGCATATGCTACATCAACAAACATATATTTTATTCTTGTAAGGCATTGAAATATTTTTGTAGTGTCACTAATATCAAGGAAAACCAGAGGATTATCATCAAATATCCATCAATTCTGAGTTTCATTGTTTCATCTAATATGTTTGTTCATTGTGAACGTATAGGTGAAATTTTCATTGCTCAATATTTCATTTTGACATCATAGCATGTGGAGTAAAATGGGCTCCCATAAGGGTTGATCCATGCATGCTACCCTATTGTGTCTTAAGAGGAATAAGATTGTGAACCCACCTCGCTCATCAACATTGAGAAAGTACTCATCACCCATGATAATGAGCTACGAAGTCTCTATCATTAATGGAAATTATCTACTCAATGGAATCACAATGATAAAGGAACAGTAATGCATCATTTTGTATTCTCTATAATTGAAAAATAAATAAACTGTGAATTACATTCAGGTATCTGCACGATGATGATGGGCCAAAAAGTGGCGATATATAAGTGATATGATGGCCCATGTGGCTGACGACCTTTTTTTTACACAAAATTGATGAAATGAAAAGAGTTTTTAAAGGAGATTCTCAGCTTTCCACCAATATAAATTATGTTTTATTTTTAATTTAATAAATAATTATTATTCATTTTCTCTTTGAATTACGAGTAAAGTCCCAATTGATAGGCTGATTGAAAAAAATCTATAGATTTCAAACAGTATCACATTTTTTTAATCTGAAAGATGTGTCACATTCTATGCTTTGCATACTATAGGATTAAAAAAAAATGAATTTCATGAAGTTTTGACCAAGTTAAGGTGGTTAGACATAGGAGTTTTTATATTTTTCAAAAGTTGTAATAAAAAATTCATAATTAATTATTTACTTGGAAAAAAATACAAAAAATATGCATCACATCAGGACATGAGTCCTTTACTTATATCTAAAATATTATTAAAAATTTTTATCATTTTATTGTGCTTAGGGTGGTCAGAAAAACACCTACTTCTTATTTTTTCCCTGAAATTTAAGTACTACTGTATTGAAATTTTAAATTTTCACCAAATAGATTTGTTTTTTCTAAATAAACCTAGTATTTTAGAAAGTACATTCAATTTTCTACAAATTCTATTTTTACATATTTTTGAAATAATATAGATAACTAATTCAAATTTTTACATCAAGTTGCCTAACTCTGATTTTTCTAAATTTTATTGTCACTTAAGGGCCTATTTTTTCCATGATGATC
Organism: Sequoiadendron giganteum; assembly: GCA_007115665.2. NCBI lineage: Eukaryota > Viridiplantae > Streptophyta > Pinopsida > Cupressales > Cupressaceae > Sequoiadendron > Sequoiadendron giganteum. The sequence goes on from CM021104.1 coordinate 569,158,222, forward strand.
CTACACATACCCATTATTTTGAAAATAGATTCAATACATTAAGCCATTGTAACAAGTTGCAATGGTATATGTCATGAATATGATATAGAGTGACATACTTGTATAAAAGAGGCATTCCTATATGAGAAAATGAAGGCTCATAGTTTTTGAAAGTGGGCAGTTTTTATTACAGTACATTGAAGATAATAAGAAGAGAGTAATTAAAGAATCCAAGTGTCTACTTTTAGATGAAGCAACCAATGTATTAGATACCTAGTTAGATATAGTGGTTCAGGTGGAATTAGATCAAGAATGATGGACAAGAATGGATTTTCAAGACCATAATAATGATGAAGACCTGAGTAAATTATTTAAACTATTTGATAGAGTGTCCTAATTGATGATATGTCATGAGAAGCAAGAAGAAATGACAAAATCAAATATGTTACTCTTTTTGAATCATACCACAAATGGGAGAGAGAGGACAGTGCTCATGAAAAATATAAAGAATGATAACCCTTTATCAATAGGAGACCATATATAATGGTATATTTAAAGGGGAAAATTTAGGTGTTATGTCTACACAGTGCTACCAAATAGTTGGAAAGTCACTTGCCTTTCTCATCTAGGGTACAGTCAAGAGAATGAACACTTGTTTTATGGTTTATCAAGATTAACCTACAGTTCAAAGGACAGCTCCAAGATCTAGTTAATGGCAGTTAAGCAAGTGGCAATCTTAGAATCAAGATATGGTAGAATGTGTATGCAAGAACAATGCACTATCATGAGAGGAAGAGCTTGACACAATATGACAGAAACTTTTGTTTCATTGATGAAGATAAAAATATAGGAGGCTCAAGGACGAGCATGGAAAATATATAGAGAATTCAAATCCCTAGATCTCTTTGCAGATCCCTTGAGTTAAAAATGACAAAGTAAAGAGGATGGTTTATTATCTTTTTCCAAAAAATGCAATAGAGAAATCTCGGCCACAAAGTGAGAACAAAGTTGTTGATAGCTACAAAAAATTGCAAGGTTGAATATACAAGCATGGAAATACAGAGAAGCTTACATATAAGAAAAAATATGAATCCAAAATGATTTTACATAGAGAAAGTACATAGAACAGAGGAAGCAATTTCATTTTATACATGGAGGAAAGGTACTTCTCTTTCATTTTCCTCAAAAGGCCAAAATTTCAAGTTAAAGAAGAAAGCCTAACAAAGGGTTTTTGAGATTTTTTTCACAAAAGCATTAATAGTCATGGCCAGGTAGTGTTTGAACGAGCCTAGAGTGAAGGTTTTTTAGAAATAACAAGAGAATAGAACCCTTGTATATGCATAAGGAAAGAATGAAAAAACCAGAATTCTTCTAAAAGAATGAGAAAGTCACCACATAAAAAAAACCTGCAAGAATTTTCATGAAGAAAACTAAATCAAATAGATGGGAGAATAGAAGAATCTTGTCCAGAGTTGTAAGAGGAGTATCGAGCATGTGAAAAATGCACAGAAAACAAAATATTTTTATCTTTCTTCTACATTTAAAAGCTCGAAACTTGATTTGCATTTATAAATAGTAAAAAATGGTGCAAGTTTTTACACACAGAAAGCTTACCATGCTTGGCTATGTTAGTTTTGAAATATTTTCACCTAAAAATGCTGAAATGCACAAGACAACTAAGAGGGGGGAGAATCAGTTGTATCAAATCACTTAAATTCTAACCTTAATCAATTCCACTTTAACATCAATCTGTCATTAAGTGTGAACATGAAATGAAAATAAAAGAAAGAAAACACCAAAGACACCAAATTTATGTGGAAAACCCAATGAGGAAAAAACCATGGTGAGGATTAGCTCACAATATAGTAATAATGCAATATCGGATACAAAGGCTCACTACTATAGGGCTCACTACTCGGATACAAGGGCTCACTGCCTTAAAGGGGACTCACTATCCAGAAGGAGGCTCACTGCCTACAAAAAATAAAAAAGATAAATAAAGATCGACCACAAAGGTTCAACACATTCCTAGCTTGATCATAAGATTTTAGACACCATCAGCTCACTACTTTTAGGAATCCAACCCATTAAAGTAATGCTACCTCAACTCGCTCTTACAAAATCTACTTCTCGCACTTGTTCACACACTTCTCTTTCTTGCTTGATTCATGGATGGATGGATAATCAATTCACAATAGCTTGACTTTCTTTTATACCATCTTCAACCTTAGAAACATTCTCTAAGGTCAGCTATACAACATTCTCGCAGTGGATAAGAATGAGAGAGGACCAATTTCACATTTAATTAGAACCCAAACAACATATTAGATCAATCACATGCTTCTTTAATTCAATGCAAGAACCTAATGTAATGTGTAGACACCAAGTCGGCCAAACCTAATGAAAACACCAATGATATTTGAATTACATGCATCTCTAGCAAGATGATCATGCATGGATCACACAACATGATTCACCACAAAATTTACCATCTATAAAAACACTTAAGGTACATCTGCAACAACTTCAACAGTCCAACCAAACCAACTTACAACACATAAGAGTTCCAGAGAAGGTCTTTCGAAGTGTCAAAACATAAGAACATTTGTCATAACAGATAAACAATAAAAAAGAATCATTTCCTAGATCTGCAAGATCTGAAACCAAAAACCAGAAGACTATAGAGCCAAAACGTTTCTCCCAGTCCATAAACAAATAGTTCTGCTAAACCACTGCACACACCAGTGAACACATCTTTCACTCTCCATTGAACTAGAAGCTGAACCTCATAATATATTATCCATTGAAGCTCATGAACACACCTAAAGAACTGCATAGGAATATGATCAACATAGAAGAAATGCAAAGCATAATATCAAATCATACTCAGAACACACACTTCAACAATGCCTTCGTTATTTATCAAATTGTATATAAATCAGTTAGCAAAAACACAACTACAACTTTACAAATATAGCTCCATGTACTCTAAGCACTTCTACAGTATCTCAAATATATAAGTACCATCTGCAATCAACCTGAACTATGTTGATATCAATGACAACATTAATGAAAACACCATCAAACACATCCATACTTGCAACAATCTCCCCCTTTGTCATTGATGGCAACACATGATGTGGAAAACCATCAAAGACAACATACATGATCTTCAGAAGCGACAACCAGCACAAGCATAAAAATTTCTCATGATTTTCTCTCCCCCTTTGACATCAATGGAAAATGAAATTTTGCATAAAAGCTCTTGCCATATAAAGCTTTGTTCACTCACCCTTAGGAGTACACCCACATCACATATTGCAACAATGCACTTCTTTACTCCCCTTGAGGAGTAGACCTTAATCATCAGTCCAGATAAAAACAAATTATGAATCCATTGGATTGATGCACCTCCATGTGCACTTAGGTCAAAGGAGGGGAAGTAACCACTAGATTTCTCCTGAGATACTAAAAAGTGTCCTTCGGAAGGGCCTTAGTGAATATGACAGAAATTTGTTCCTTGTTAGGTACATATTCAAGTCTAACTTCATTCTTGAAGAAGTGATACTTAATAGATATGTGATTTTTCCTAGAATACATCACTAGATTCTTTGAAATGTTTATAGCACTTGTATTGTCACAGAATATAGAGATAGGTTTCTTCACTCATCAAACCTATGTCATTCAAGGTTTGCTTAATCCATAATGCATGTGTACAACATGATGTTGCTGCAATATACTCTACTTCTACAATGGATAAATAAATTGAATCTTTTTTCTTACTCAACCATGAAACTAATATTCCTCCAAGGAAGAAATCACCACCACTTGAACTCTTCTAGTCATCTACACAACCAACCCAATCTGCATTACTGTAGGAATTCAATGTGAAATCATTATCCTTCGGATACTATAGCCCATTATATGGAGTTCCCTTAAGATATCTAAATATCCTCTTCATAGTTGTAACATGTACTTCCTTAGGTTTTGCTTGACATCTTGCAACTAAACATACTGCATGCATAATATCGAGTCTAGTAGCAGTAAGATACATCAGTCCACCAATCATAGATCTATACATGCTCTGAACAACATTAGCAGATTCATCATCCTTTCTCAGCTTGCATCCGGTTACCATAGGGGTATAGACTATTTTGGAGTCATCCATTCCAAACTTCTTTAACAATTTCTTAACATACTTAGATTGTGAAATGAATATCACTTTGTTAGATTGATTTACTTGAAGTCCAAGGAAGAAATTCAACTCACCAATCATAGACATTTCAAATTCTTTTTTCATCTCTTCTGCAAATTTCTTACACATACCTTCATTTTGTAAAGAGTGAAACTCTTTAATTTCAAAGATCCACAATTCCTTAAATAAATTCATTTATATTCCAAAGAAAGTCGAAACTCCATTCATTATCATTCATAATAATATCCAAAAGATTGCAAAATATCGACTTAAAGTCTACAATAAGATTCAAAAATACTTCCAATTAAATTCATAAACGTGTCATCTTACGTGACATTATTACACAAAATCATTTGTAACAAAATTTTACAATTCAAGACTTAGGCATTATGTCACCTTAAGCTCTACAATAATCATACAAGAAATACATAGAATAGATATATGAAGAAATCTTCCTTTGATCTTCAATCCAATAGCTTATCTTCAAACATGAAGATGACAACAAGAATCAGGCGCTTTTTCTGCCCAACCTCAAAGCTTATGCTTCCCCGAAATTCCTTAGTCATTCAAAGAATGCCCGAACCTGCACAAATCGCTTAGCAAAAAGTAGTCGACAAGCAAGATGGAATCTGGTGTGTGCCTAGTATAACTAGTAAATCCACAAGAATTTTCATTTTTCTAATTCATTTAAGAAACAAGCAAGTTCGATACTAGGATATGGTAGAGATTAATTTCATTCCATCTATTTCAATGGTCCTTAAGTTACTTGGCCAAGTAAAATTTCATGCACGAAAAATAAGAGTAGTTTTGGAAAAGTAAAACTACGCTCTCTAAAAACCCATATTCGGCATCCATCCCGAAAGGTAACTTTCAAAACACATGTCATGCACATTCAATTATCAAGCATGCATGGTTGCATTCAAATTAAAATAATCTTTCACAAACATCTTAATTGCAATTTTATTTTCAAACAAATATGGTTCTAATGTAGTAATTTCACAGTTTTAAATCATAAATAACATAATGTTTATATTCAAAATAAATTAATTAATTAAAAGAAGGTGTATCTGAAGTATGTATCTAAGTACATATTTAAACAAGAATAAATGAGCACACATTCTTTCGGTTCATTTACTCAAAAAATTTAATCACAATTCAATATAATCCTCTTTTAATTCGTTTAATTTTCAAGTAATTATATTTTTACTTTACTTTCTTTCTTTTTTGTTTTACATATTTCCCAAAAATCTTATCTTTTCAAAACATAAAAATCTCATATTTAATTTTGTTTTGAAGGCAATTTTAGAATCATTCCTAAAGATTTATCAAATTTCACTCAAGTTTTTAAGCATATTTAAATACACTAAAGTTATTTAATCTTAACCATTTAAATTTTATTTAAACCAAGAACTTTCAGTTGTATAATTCTGGAATAATTTCACTATCTTTTATGTTTCTATTATTTTGAAAATAATATCTCTTTGATAGTTTGATATTTCTAAATCCAAATGAAATATACGTTTTTCCGTGTGAATCTTTTACTAAATCAGAATTTCTTAAAATAAATAAATCTATTGTTTCTTTATATTTTTCTCTTCAAGCTGTTTAACAATTTTTTGTTTAAGTTATTCTTTGTCTCCATAAAATTTCAGTCTGGTGTTTGATCTTTTTCCTAAATTTGATAAAAACAATGATAGGTTTTGTTTTGATAAAATACAAAAATAAAAGAAAATGATTCAAATTAAACATACTAAGATTGTGAACTTGGTAAATAATGCTTTCTTTGAATCTACCTGGTAATTTCCTATAGCTGAATCTGCCAATGTTTTTTTTTTTTCCTTTGTCAATTTTCTGTTGGGTGCTTCCCAAGTCTTCTCCTTTTATCTCTCTCTGCTATGAATTCCCTCTATGAATTTTTTGTAACTGCTTTGAATTCTCCCTTCTCTTCTCCGGTCTCTCCTCCTTACCTCTATTCTCCTTACTTCCCATGCACCCTTCACAGTTCTCTTGTTTTGTTTTCTGTGAAACAAAACCCAACTCCCTCCTTCCTGCTGGTCATGCCTACCTCTATTTATGTCTTCTCGTGCACACCTCTATACTTCCTAATACCCCCTATTTTCTGCTCTTCTTCCATTTGTGCGTGGGAGTTTAGATGAATAAAAGATGAAAAATATCAAACTAGAAAAGCACTAAACTCCTCCTCTCTCTCTGGCCACGCATGATGGAGAGAAGATGTATGGGAAAATAAAAATAATCTAAAAACTATTATCCTTCTCCTCGCTGTGCATTGGAGGTGTGTAGAATGGAAACTTAATAAAAAATCTTAGCTCTCCTTTCTAACTCTACCTTCAGAAATGGATTATACTCTTCCCAATTTCATGCGAATGATGTAGTTGTCATTAAAATTAGATCCACTTTTTTATGCTTGATCTCCAGAATATGGTGGACATTACTCCAAGTTTCATTTGTGATTGCATGCAAAATTGATTGAAAGATATTTTTTTTCAAATTGTAAACTATTGTTTTCTTTTCAATTTCAATTTTGAACGTATTTCATTTACTTCTTATTGTTTTAAATAACTAATTTTAATATCTATTTCTTCACCATTAAAAGTTTATTCCAATAATTTAATATAATAATAGCATTTTTATTTTCAACTAATAATAAAATATTTACACAAAGAAGTAATTCTTTGAATAAAAATCAATTTCCTCACAACAATAATCAAATTGCCATTTAAAACAAACATATTCTTTTTCACAATTACATTCAACAAAAGCATAGCCATTATAATAATTAAAATTTAAACCATTTAATCATGCAAATTACGTTCTAATTAATTAAGTGGTGTGTGAGATTCCATCATCCTTATTAATGTCTAATGGCTAAAACGACTCTACCAGATCAATGTTCTCGTCTTCATTCTCGTTCACCTATTCCTGCATTCACTTTCACTCAATTTCTCATCAGCAATGACAAACCCCGAATTTCACAATAATGAATTTTAGATTATTTCATTTGCATTTAAATTTCAATTTCACTTTCAATTTCAATTTAAATAATCATCTAACATAATTATTAAAAATTTCATGATTAATAATTGCATTTAAATAATTAATAAAAATCAGTACATGACACATTTCCACTAAAGATAATGTCATCAACATATACCACAACTATCATCATTTTTTTTCTCAACCTTGAAGTAAAGATTGCTATATGCAGACCCTTTGTTGAATCCTTGCCTTGTTAAGTATCTATCCAATCTTATATACCAAGATTTGGGAGCTTGCTTAAGTCCATAAAGTGCCTTATTTAAATTGCAAACCATGTCTGGTTTGTTTGACAGTTGAAAATCTTTTGGTTGCTCCATACATACTTCCTCTTCTAGTTATCCATTCAGAAATGCAAACTTGGCATCCATCTGGTATACCTTCAATTCAAAATCCTTTATAGGTTTATAGTAAAAACCCCTATGTCAATGCCCTCATTGTTTCTAGAGAATGAAAAGTAAAAAAATGAGATGTGAAAAGTGCTTAGCCATGGTGTTGGTATTTAGGGTTTCAACCCTAAATTTTGGTCGATAGCTAAAGGTATTTTTTCCTTGCTTTTAAAAAATTTTGCAATATAAATTAATTCTCCTTCGCATTATGCTAGGTGTCTAAGGTGTCCCCTTAAGACTTGTATTTTTTGCATTGTCTTTCAAAGAATAGATCAAATGATGCTTTATTTTTTCATTTGATATGTAATGTAAAACATTTATTAAAGTGGTGTGCTATAAACCACTTTATTAGTGTTATGTAAATTAAAGTAGATAAGAGTATGTGCTTTTAGTTATGTTCAAAGGATATAAATGAAGGTTGTTTATGGTTTATTCCAAGCATATAGGGAAGGTTGGAGGAAGTTGACAGACAAGTGGGAAAAACATAGGAGTGGTTTTGACTTGGTTTTGGAGGGAGCATCTAGGAGTAGTTTTTGATGCCTTTATGATAGGTGAGGTCAAGGCTTGAACTTTTCTCCATCTTTGAGCCTTTTTGGAGTGGGTTTAGGGGCTATATTTTATGATTTTTGGTTATGCACGACCAAGGAAGTTTCTAGTTCCTATCTTTATGCAACTTATTTGCAAGCATAAAGTAACTTCAAACATCAGTTTTGAGTTAGTTTTTTCTTCTTTTCAACATGTATTGTAGCTTATTTTGTAGCTCTGTCAGGAAAAAGACAACATTGTAACTCAATATCAGACATGTACAGCAGTACGTAACACCTTTTTTATCAAATAAATTCAGTGTTTTACCTTCTTAGAAGTTGTCTCATTGTGTTTAGTGTGTGATTGATGAATATTCTTGTGATTTTTGATAATTAATTTAATGTTTGTCTCATTTTATCACCTTTCAGCTAAAGAAAAAATATTTATTGCAGGTTGTAAGTTGTGTAGTGGTTCAAATAGCTATTTTAGTTGCAAAAGAACTCATTTCCATCAAAATTGTTAAGAGAATCAAGCCTCCTTGCAAAAAACTTATGCATTAACATATAGAAATATTTGAGTTGTGTTAAGTTAAGCTAAGCTATTGAGAATATTGTGTGTTAAAACAATAGTATAGGTTCTAAGAAAACACATTTGGTGCATCACCCTAAGAGTTATTTTTTTTCTTGTTCTTCCTTACCCTTTCCTCTACAGAAATATTATTTTAGTTAGTTTTAGGTGAGTACCATAAGAGACAACTTACTCTAGAGGTTCTTTTCTGCCTTAAGTAACCCATAGCCTAGAAAATTTCCAATGTTTCACCAATAGGTTCGGTTTACTCAACAAGGGTGCACTATTAGGAGACAACGGGTACTTTAGGTCTTGATGGTGGTAAGACAAAGACACATGATGTTTTGTATGTTGAAGGTTTAAAATATAATTTTTGGAGTTTCAATAAGATGTGTGACAAGGGATATAAATTATCCTTTAGTGAACGGATGGTTGTGAAATCAAAAAATTAAGTACCGGTGAGTTGAATGTGAAAGGAAATAGGACAAATAGTGATATTTATCACCTCAGTGAGTTGAATGAAAAGAAATGTCTCACTGCATTGAAGGATGAAATTTGGCTTTGAAACATAAGGTTAGGAAATATGAATTTTGATGATATTATCAAGGTTATTTCAAAAGGGTTGGTGAAAGATATGCCAAGAATCAAGAAACCTCAGTCAACCAATTACAAGCCACATCATGAATGGAAGTGGACAAAGAAAAAATATCCAACTAAGGAGTATTCAACATAAACTCCAAAAACCCACACAAATCACAACAATAGATACCAACATAGAAGATGTGAGATAGAAAATAACTCAATTTCAATTATTTTTGGAAAATGTAATTATAGTTTCAAAAATTACAATGCTACATCATCATGAGATTGATTCATTACAACAAAATCAACTCTAAAAATAAAATATATTATTCAGAGCCACAATCTGCACTAATGAAGCCACCTTCTACAACCCCCACAAATCCCTTTTTATTTTACCCAATAACCACCATAGAATATTCTAGAAAGTGTAACTTTCCTTTTTGTTTTTGTGCAAAAAGTCTCACCACTTGATTTCTTGCCTAGGAAGATATTTTAATGAAATTTACTTTTTAGTGGGCCAACTTAGTGGGTCCATAGCTTTTTGATTTAGGTATCTAATTTTCTATTATAACATATCATTGGAAAGCTCTCAAAGAGGTCTACAATTTTGAACCATCAGAGATTTTTTTAATCAACTTTCCGAGTTGTTTTAGGGCCTCTAAGATTTTCACATTTGAATTTGAAGCTGCATTGAAGAAATTTCTCAAGATGGAAACTTTAATATCTCCGAAACCATGCAAGGTATTGAGATGATTCTTTCATTCCTAGAAATGTTTACCAGTTCTTCTCCTAGGGGTAATTTTGAAAGTCCATATGAGCCCATTTAAGCCTAATTACTAAAAATAATAAGGATGGTTTTTCACCTTTTTTGACTTCTAACTGTCTTAAATCCCTTAAGTGTCATCATGGGACTCAAAAATAACTAAAGAAAATAATTTTAAAAAATTGGGTGAATCAAGATTTCCCTACACCACTAGATGCTCTTGCATTAGACACCTAGGATAATTTGAAAATTGACCCTGTCACTTCTTAGAAGTTAGAGGGAAACCAAGGTGGTCAACCTTAGCCTTAGACAACCACGATGAATCTTCAACAGGCCTTCCTCTCCATTTCACCAAGTACTCTACATATTGCATTTTTTTTGTGCTTCTACCCACATGACTATCCAAAATTTCTTTTATCTCCTCCTTTTCTGAAGTAGGTGCTGGAATATTCCACTGTGCTTCTATTATTTCTTCATCAATTCCTCCATGATATTTTGCTAAATCTAAAATGTTAAACACACGTGAAATCAAGTAACTTTACCTCATATGCGATTCCTGAATCATGTTTCTTCAAGATCTTGCATGGTTCAAACTTCTTCATCTTTAACTTATTGTATGAACCAACTAGAAGCCTCCCCATTTGCAAATGAACCATCACTTCATCTCCTACCTATAACTCCTTATACCTCCTTTTTTTATCAGCCTTAGTCTTATATTGTGAGTTCATCTTATTGATATGTGTATTCACCTCTTCGTGTAAATTCTTCATGTGCTCAATAAAATATTTAGCCTTAGCACTTATATTCGCCCCCTGATCCATATTTCTTAATTCAAAAGTAGTTCTTGGACTACTCCCATACATAATCTTGAATGGTGATTTACTAGTGCTCCTATTGATAAAATTATTGTAAGAAAATTATGCATGTGGTATAATCAAATCCCATCCCTTATGCATGTCTCTTACTAATGCAAAGGTAGGGATGTAATCAACCCTCTTGGAACATGATTCCACAACTTCATCCTTAGAAGGTCTCTCAAAACACCAATTTGTCTCCATAGTGAACTAGGCACCGAAAGGCTCCAAAAAACTCTTATTGTTTCAGATATTTTCCAAGACACCAAGAGGCATCTAACAAGATTAAATTCCTCATTCAAACTAGACTAACTCTCTTTCAAGACTTCAATAACTTATATTTTCGCTTTCATCATTCAAGTCTCCATTCACCTAGTAGGACTCCAAGACTAGTTTTTGGAACTTTTCTCACAACCAACCACTCAATATCACAAATGGTATACACCTTTAGGGACCCATTATCCTACTACAAACCATATCCCAAATACACCATAGGGTTCTTCAGAACATCAATACCCAAATTGACTTTCTAGGCTGAAACGGGCTCCAATTAGCCCTCTTTCCCAAAGGACCTCACCTTTAAACTTGTCTCCAACTCTCCAAACCTCAAAAAAATCTTATAAGTACCTCCAAAATTTAGGAATATCCAACCATCATACCCCTACACACACATCAAGACCCATTTCTCTTAAACCCTCACATTTCATCATTCCCACTGGGGTTTATTGAAAGTCTTATGTCTAGACCTGATAAAAATTCAAACCCACTCCAAAATCTCATTATTTTGCCTATAAATTCTTAAAATAATAAAAAATTGTGTTGCCCTCTTGATTCACACACACTTCCTTTGTAAATCCACTCATTTTCACTCTTTTCCATCCTTTCCCATCTAGGTTTTCCACCTTCCTCACAAAAATTACCACTTGAACCCTCTCAGACCTTCAAGACATGTGAAATGACATCTTCCCACACCATTTTCCACAAATCCTATCAGGTTCTCAACCCTTTTATTCAAATCACCATTACTAGCCTTGCTCTAATGGCCTAAAACTCAACTTTTCAACAGGGCAGTGTGGAATTCTTCATTCAAATACTTTTCTTAGACCTAACCCTCTATCCCTAAACATAAAACTAATATACTAGGCCATTTCCACCAAGAAACAATATTATAGAAAGGTGGAAAGGCCTTTTACAACATTTTAGGCCACAAACCCTTGCTTCCCTGTTTTAGACCAAACAAAGAAAATCAGACCTTAAGATACTTTAAACACAAAGAAAATCCTCAAGAATGGATTATAAATGGGGCTAGAACCATGATACAACAAATTAAAAACATTTTTGAGCCAGCCCCTACTGTACAGACCCTTACACAAGTTGAGAATAAAGAAAAACTCAGAAAAAATAACTGAAAATGGTATTCTTTATTAATTTGTCTACTTCACCATGCCACCACCCACCTTGTTTGAGCCTTCAAGAGGATTATTATACATTTCCAAATCAAAAACCAACCATCACATGCCTATAACTGACTATTCAACTACCAAGCCCCTTTACATAGCTTAATTTTGCACTATTTTGATAATTTATTGACAATTAATACATCCTAAGGCAACTTTGCAGAAAACTAATACTAGAACCCCCAAATACATTAAAAGTGGTCTTATTAGACCTTTATTAACATGAAAGACTCAATTTCCCCCCTATTTCCTAAACCAACCTACAAATAGTGCATTTTGCAATTACATTATTTAGGTGCCCCTACACTATACTCCCCGGGTACAAAAGATTTATGCCCCATAAATCACTCCAGAGGTCTACTCTTGTCTTCTTCACAGTCCCTTCGAACCTGCTCCAATTCACTTGCATGGAAATATTCCCCCAAGGAAATTTTTACACTTCATTCTTTGCCTTGTCTTGGTCTTTCCATGCTTGGTCCTTCTCAAATGGATCCTCTTGCTACTTTTTGTTTTCATTGACACCTATAAACAAAAATTCAATACACAAAGATAAACATCCATACATTAGAATCTTTGTTTCATGCTCCACCATGAGCCTTTGCAAACTACACATCTATCTCTTCCCTTCAACTATTCTCTTCACAATCTTTCTCAGGCTCTCTATGCTTAGCACCATCATCACAGTAGCATACAACTATAACATTAGTATTTTTCTCATCCTAAGACAACCCACTATCCTATCCACATCATTTGCTCCCTTCTCCATATCATTTGGATATTTTTCCAACACTTTGTATTTAGCCTTCACTTGGCCAACTACTAACAACTCTTCACTTTTAGTCTCTTTCAACATGGAGACCCTACTCAACCTTTGTACTTCCTCTTCTTCACCATTCAAGGTGACTGCCACTTCCTCACATTCTTTCCCAGACTTATCCACTATCCTTATCCATTCTCTTTGGCTCTCTATCTTCCCTTCCATCTTGACTTGTATCAGACTTTCTTCCTCTGGGAACTCTATCCTAACAGATTTAGAAACTCTGTCCAACTATCCATCATCATATTCTCTCAATATCGTACCTTCAATCTGCTTTACTAAAACCTCTTTCTCATAATTTTTCCAATCACTTTGGCTCACAATGTTTTCAGACTCTTTGTCCTTCTCTAAACTCTCTATCACCATTGTAATCTCATATTATTTGTTCTCTTGTCCCTTTAATGGAAAACTCACCTCTCTTGCCATGCCCACTATGTTCTTTTCTATTGGATGTTGTGGTTGTGTTGCTGATATGTGGTTGTCATTGATGTCAACACTATTAGCATTGGTGATTTTGAAGGTTGTATATGTCGAGGATATTAATAAAATTGTAATAAATATATTGTAGGCAGCTACTGAAGTTGAGAAGGTCAGAGTGATGAAAAGTTTTGTACATTGATGATCAAAATGTGCACACTAAAGAGTTTGTTTCTGAGCTTATCTAGTATGTTGTCTAAAAGTTTCAATGGTATGCATCAAGAATTGAGGAAGTTATGAAATTTTGTGTTCCTATATTTATTCAGTTACTGTAGAAGGTGTTTCTGGAAGATGAGATTGCAATTTTGGGGAAGTGAGTTGTTGTGTATGTTTTTGAGGCGTTCATTAATGTTTCTAGATTGTGCTTTATCATTTTGGTATGTGTGCACTGATTGGCGTGTTCATGATTGGAGATTTTTCCCTGTGTGCTTAAGGTTTTCATGTTCTTGGCTGACATGATGGTGGTAGCGTGTTGTGGATCCTTATGGATTAATCTTGTATTTTTTGGCATGTTCGAGGATATTGATTTAGGTCCCCACTATGTTGTGACCAAATTAGGTTGGTGTGGATTAATATTTGTTCATGTATTTAGGCTGATAGCTGTAATTTATTCTTTATTTGTGGCCGACAGAGTTGTTGATGTAAATCCATGTAGCATATATATAAGAGCGATTGTTTACTCATTTTAAATGATACTCGATGAATGTATGTGAAGTATATGCAAGATATGTGTGAATAAATATAAAATAATTTGAGTGCAGAGCAGAGTGTGAAGAAGTGTTTCTATACCTAACCCGAAGTCTAATCAAGATTTTGTAGAAGCTAATTTCTCAGTTCAACCTCATCAAATGGATTTAATCTAATTATCTTATGTAAGGAAGTGAGCCTTCCCTTTGAGAAATGAGATCTAGGTAGTGTGCCTGAATGCATGTGCATTCCCTATTCATTTATTTCATTATACTTCTAACAGGGTATAATCTTGTGGACTAACATCTACCATGGTTTTTCCCCTAATAGGGTTTCCACGTATAAAAATCTTGGTGTTCATGTGTCTCTGATGTAATGTTGATTTATTCTTGCACTGTTAATTATCAGATCTAAGATTAAAAATTTATAAGGTTGAATAAGCTTAATTTTTGTAACAACTAATTCACCCCCCCTTAGTTGTTTATCCTTATTTTTCCAACAATTGATATGAAAGCTAGCTCCTCTAAAAAAATTTAACAACTTGAGGTGATCGGAAATGGCATCATACAAGAAGGATAGTCCTAGATTCAATGGTACAAACTACTCTCTATGGAAAATCAGAATGGAGTGTCATTTGAAGTGCATTGGTGAGCCTTTATAGAAGATTACAAAGAATGCATACACAATTCCTCAAAATGGTCCCTCTACTGCTGATGAGATCAAAGAAACAAAAACTAATACCAGAGCTTTAGAAGCATTACTAAGTGCTTTGATAGATTCAAAGATGACAAATGTAATAGGTCTAAAGACTACACATGAGATCTTGATAAAGTTGGAAACATTGTATGAAGGAGAGGCACTAGTGAAAGTTTCTAAGCTACAAATTCTAAAAGGAAAGTGGGAGAACATGAAGATGAGTGAAGATGAAAATATTTTTTTCTTCTCAAAAAAGGTAAATGAATTAGTGATGGACATTAGATGTGCTTGTGGAACCTTGGAAGAATATGAGATTGTGGCTAAGATACTTAGATCTATTCCTACTTCTTACAAAACAAAAGCTCATGTTATTAAAGAGCTCAGGACAGTAACAAATGTGACAAGAGAGATGTTGATTGGAAAAATTGTTTCCTTTGAGTTGAGTGAATTTGGTGAATCCTTTCCTAAGAAAAAGTTTGCATTCAAAGCTACTGTATCCGAAAAAATCCAATAGAGATATTATTCGGGAGAAAGCTCCAAGAAAACATTCAAGTATGAAGAAGAGATGAAACTGATTGAAGATGAAGAAAGAAATATAGAAGAACTAGAAGCACCGATTGTGAAAAGAGGAGCCAAAGGACAAGGTAAGTACAAAGGAAAGTTTCCTATTAAATGTTTCTCTTGCAGTATGATAGGTCATTTTGCATCAAGATGTCTTGAAAGAGTCTCTAAGTATAAACCTGATAAGACTAGATTTCAAAAGAAATGTTATTATGCTAAAGAAGGAGTTACTAATGATGAATCTGATAAAGAAAATAGAAATTAAGATGAATGGGTATTCATTGGTATCAAGGAAAATGGTCTGGTGTCCATTGAATCAGCTAGTAATAAGAATATTGAAAAAGCTCTTGCAACCACAATTGATGAGAAGGATGAGTGGGTGATCAACAATAGATGCTCACATCATATGACTGGAGATAAAAGCAAGTTTCTAAGCTTGGAAAATAATGACGATGATGTTGTAAGATTTGGAGATAACAATGTTGGTGTGATTTTTGGTAGAGGCACTATTTATCTTGGTGGAAAATGCAATATTAATGATTTTATTTATGTTGAAGGATTGAAGCATAATGTGTTGAGTGTTGGATAGATCGTTGACAAAGGTTATAATATTTAGTTCAAAGATGGTAAGTGTAGAATATTGGGAAGCTCAGGAAATGTGATTTCTTTAGGTATGAAGACAAGAGGTAATATTTTTCACTTGAATGCTACTAGTGAAAGTTGTTTGATTACTCAATTTGATGTAAGTTGGTTATGGCATAGAAGGTTGTGTCATGCGAACTTTGATAACATTGTCAAAACAAGATCCACACAAGCATTCAGAGATCTACCTAAGTTAGTGAAGCCTACTAACACTATATGCAAGGAATGTAAGATGGGAAAACAGACAAGAATTTCATTTTGGAGCAAACAACATCATTCCAATGGAGTACTATATTTGGTACATACTGATCTATGTGGTCCATCCAGAACCAGAAGTTTACAAGAAGAAAGGTAATTTATGTTGCTTATTGATGATTATTCTAGAATAGTTTGGGTTGCTTTCTTAAGAGAAAAACATGAGGCATTTGAGAAATTCAAGAACTTCAAAGCTTTGGCAAAAACTAAGACAGGTTTAAAGATCAAATGTATAAGATCAGACAAAGGTGGTGAATTCACTTCTCGGGAGTTTGGTTCATTATGTGAAGAGCATGAAATAAAAAGAAAGTTATCTTCTCCACAAACCCCACAACATAATAGATTGGTTGAGAGAAAGAATAGAAAAATCTTAGACATTGTGTGCATGGTTTCTAGATATCAAGCAAATCCAAAGGAATCACATGTGACTGCAATAAAGAGAATAGTCAGATACTTGAAATGAACAATTGACTTTGGGTTATGGTATCCAAAGGATGATGATCTTAGTCTAAATTCCTTTACAGATGCAGATTGGGTAGGAGATGTAAATGAAAGGAAAATAACAAGTGGTGGTGCATTCTTCATGGGAAAGACGTTTTTGTCTTAGCTAAGTAAAAAATAGAATTTCATTTCCTTATATAGTGTTGAGGCAGAATATATTGCTGCTGCAAAATATTGTACTCAAGTGTTGTGGATGAAGCAGATGCTAAGAAACATCAAAATTGAGTATGATGAGCCTATTTCTATATTTTGTGACAATTCAAGTGCCATAAACATTTCTAAGAATCTGGTGCTACACTAAAAGAAAAAACATATATCTATCAAGTATCACTTTTTTAGAGACAAGGTGAGTGACAAAGAAGCCAGATTAGGATATGTGCCTACAAAGGAACAAATTGTAGATATATTTACTAAACCATTGCCTAAGGATACTTTTGAGTATCTCAGAGGTAAGTTAGGGGTAATTTCCCCTCCTAATTTGAACTAAGATGCAAGTATTTGCATCAATCCATGGACTTACAGTCAGATCTTATTTCGGATTGATGTTGTGGTGGCTGATACTTAGGGGGAGTAGTCAGATGTTTCAGATGATATGTGGATCAGAGCATGTGTACCTTTTCCATTGATATCAAACGGGTAGAAGAAAAATGTGGAAAAATCTTGAAGTAAGGGGGAGAAGAGTCAAGAAAGGGAGAGAAGAGTGATTAGAGGAGTACTGTAGATGAAAGGGAAAGAAGTATGTGAACAACCAGTTGTGTTGATGGTATTATTTTTTCACATCATGTGTTGCCATCAATGCCAAAGGGGGAGATTGTTGGATGTTGTGGTTGTGTTTCTGATATGTGGTTGTCATTGATGTCAACACTATTAGCATTGGTGATTTTGAAGGCTGTATATGTCGAGGATATTGAGAAAATTGTAATAAATGTATTCCAAGCAACCAATGAAGCTGAGAAGGTTAGAGCGATGAAATTTTTTGTACATTGATGATCAGAAGGCACACACTAAAGGGTTTGTTGCTGAGATTATCTAGTATTTTGTTTGAAAGTTTCAGTGGTACACATCAAGAATTGAGGAAGTTATGAAGTTTTGTGTTCCTACAGTTATTGTAGTAGGTGTTTCTGGAAGATGAGATTGTAATTCTGGTGAAGTGATTTGTTGTGTATGTTTCTGAGGTGTTCAGTGATGTTTCTAGATTATTCTCTATCAGTTTGGTATGTCCACATTGATTGGCATGTTTGTGATTGAATATTTTTCCTTGTGTGCTTAAAGTTTTCATGTTCTTGGCCGACATGATGGTGATAGTGTGTTGTGGATATTTATGGATTAATATTATATTTTTTGGCATGTTCGAGGATATTGATTTAGGTCCCCACTATCTTGTGACCAACTTAGGCTGGTGCGCATTAAGATTTGTTCATGTATTGAGGCTGGCAGTTGTAATTTATTATTTATTTGTGGCTGACAGAGTTGATGTAAATCCATGTAGAAGATATATAAGAGCAATTGTTTACTCATTTTAAATGATGCTCGTTGAATGTATGCAAAGTATATGCAAGATATGTGCAAATAAAGATCAACTCATTCGAGTGTAAAGAAGAGTGTGAAGGAGATTGAGAAAAGTGTGAAGAAGTGTTTATGGACCTAACTAAAACTATAATCAAGCTTTTGTAGAAGCTAATTTCTCAGTTCAACATCATCAAATGGATTTAATTTGATTTTCTTATGTAAGGTAGTGAGCCTTCCCTTTGAGCAATGAGATCTAGGAAGTGTGCCTGAATTCATGTACATTATCTATTCATTTCTTTCATTATACTTTTAATGGGGTATAATCTTGTGGACTAACATCCACTATGGTTTTTCCCCTAACAGGGTTTCCACATATAAAAATATTGTTGTTCATGTGTCTCTGATTAAATGTTGATTTATGCTTGCATTGTTAATTATTAGATCTGAGATTAAAAGTTGTTTTTAAGATTGAATAAGCTTAATTTCTATAACAATTGATTAACCCCCCCTCTCATTTGTCTATCCTTGTTTTTCCAACATTTTCTTCATCTTCATCTACCTCACCTTCTTTTCCTAGCCTTTTGTTTTGGCTTTCTTCATCTTTCACCTTCATGACCTATTTCAAACTTTCTGCCTCCTTGACCTCTGTTTTTGCAGTACTTGGTTGCTCCTTGCTCTTTTCTACCTTCAGGGGACACAAGATTGTTCCCACCTCGATTTCTTCACATTTTCCAAGAATTTCAATACTTTCTACCATCTCTTCACTCACTTTATCTTCAACCTTCAATCTTCTTACATTCAATACCTCTTTGCCTTTAGGTCTTCCAACATCTCTACCATCAAACATCTACTAATCTCCTGCTTTCTCATTATGAGGCTCTTGTTGCCTTCCACATACTTTTTTATTATCCTCCTACATCTTTTAACTTTGTCCAATAAGTGGAAAATTTTCCTTCCTCATGGTGTTTTCACCAATCTCTACTTGCCTACTCCTAGGCCATCCTCTTGTGTCCATCCCATCCTTTATTCTCATCTTTGTTTTATCAGAATTTCTCTTTGTTGTCCTTGTATTTTCCATTTTCTCCAAGTTTTATTCTTCTCTATACTTTATTTTCTCATGTCTCATAGACACTTTACTACCCTACATCAAAATTATTTTTGTCCTGCACTATTCCTTATCTTTTTGCATCAAAGGAGTCAAAGTGAAATTCACACCATTTCTTTTGATCTCATAACTATTCTCTCTTCCATTATATAAATAAAATCTATCATACACCCATGGAATTCCTAATAGGAGATGGCACACACTCATAGGTACAATTTCACAATTTTTTTTGTCTCTATATGCACCTATGTGGAATTCAACCCAAGCTTGCTCTTTAACCATCAAAACATGTTCACCATTCACCCAAGAAATTGAATAGGGTGACTCATGGGGTATCTTTTCTAATTGAAACTTATCTACCATTTCTTGAGAGATCAAATTGTCTAAACTACCTGAATCAGCCATCACAATGCATACCTTACCTTGAAATTTGCAACTAGTCTCAAAAATTGTATTCCTTTATCCTGCTCCACTGATATCCCTTGCCATGTTGACTTGACTCTTCATCTTTCAACTATCTTATTGTGCACATCTCCTTCAAGAATCTGCTTGCTAGCTCTCATACCAACTAATGTAGAGGAAGGGATGTCATCAACCATCTTGGAACATGATTCCACAGCTTGATCCTCATAAGGTGTCTCAAAACACCAATTTGTCTCCATAGTGAACTAGGCACCCAAAGGCTCCAACACACTCTTATTGTTTTAGATATTTTCCAAGACACCAAGATGCATCTAACAAGATTAAATTCCTCATTCAAACCAGACTAACTCAATTTCAAGAATTCAAGAACTTCTATTTTCACTTTCACCATTCAAGTCTCCATTCACCTAGTAGGACTCCAAAACCAGTTTTTGGACCTTTTCTCACAACCAACCACTCAATATCACAAATGGTCTACACCTTTAGGGACCCATTATCTTGCTAAAAACCATATCCCAAATCTACCATAGGGTTCTTCAGACCATCAATACCCAAATTGACTTTCTAGGCTGAAATGGGCTCCAATTAGCCCTCTTTCCCAAAGGACCTGACCTTTAAACTTGTCTCCAACTCTCCAAACCTCAAAAAAATATTATAAATGCCTCCAAAACTTAGGAATATCTAACCATAAAATCCCTATCCACACATCAAGACCCATTTCTCTTAAACCCTCACTTTTCATCATCCCCACTGGGGTTTATTGAAATTCTTATGTCCAAACCTGATAAAAACTCAAACCCACTCCAAAATCTCATTATTTTTCCTATACATGCCTAAAAAAAAATTGCTTTATGCTTCCCTCTTGATTCACACACACTTCCTTTGTAAATCCACTCAAATTCACTCTTTTTCATCCTTTCCCATCTAGGTTTTCCACCTTTCTCACACAAATTACCACTTCAACCCTATAAGACCTTCAAGACATGTAAAATGAAATCTTCCCACACCATTTTCCATAAATTCTATCAGGTTCTCAACCCTTTTATTCAAATCACCATTACTAGCCTTGCTCCAATGGCCTAAAACTCAACTTTTCAATAGGGCAGCGTGGAATTCTTCATTCAAATACATTTCTTGGACCTAATACTCCATCCCTACACCTACCACTAATCTACTAGGCCATTTTCACCAGGAAATAGTAACATAGAAAGGTGGAAAGGCTTTTTACAATATTTTAGGCCACAAACCCTTGCTTCCTTGTTTCAGACCAGACAAAGAAAATCAGACCTTAAGATGCTTTAGAAAAAAATAAGCTCCTCAAGAATGTTTTATAAATGAGGCTAAAACTATGCTACAACAAATTCAAAACATTTTGGAGCCAACCCTTGCTGTACAGACCCGTACATAGGCTGAGAATAAATCAAAAATAGAATAAAAAACTGAAAATGGTTTTCTTTATTAATTTGTCTCCTTCGCCATGCCACCACCAGCATTGTTTAGGCCTTCAAGAGGCTTCTTATATATTTCCAAATCAAAAACCAACCATCACACACCTATAACTGAGTATTCAACTACTAAGCCCCTTTACATAGCTTAATTTTTCCCTATTTTGACAATTTATTGACAATTAATACATCCTAAGGTAAATTTGTAGAAAAATAATACTAGAACCCCCAAATACATTAAAAGTGGTCTTATCAGACCTTTATTAACATGAAAGACTCAATTTTCCCCCTATTTCCTAAACCAACCTACAAATAGTTCATTTTGCAACTACATGTTTTAGGTGCCCCTGCACCACCTACTAAGCACCTTAGCAGGTTACCCAAACTCCTATCCACCACCTCCATTTGTCCATAATTTTGTGGATGGTGTGCAGAATTAAAATTCAAATATATCTTCAAATTCTTCCATAATGTCTTCTAGAAATAACCAACAAATCTAGTATCTTTGTCTGAAACTATACTCTTTGGTAGACCATATAGTCTCACCACCTCTCAAAAAAAGAGCTCTACAATATGAACATTGTCATTGGTCTTATGAAATCAAATGAAATATGCCATCTTTGAAAATCTATCCACCACCACAAATATAGAATCATGCCCTCTTTGTGTCCTTGGCAACCGAAGAACAAAATCCATGCTAATATCTATTGGAACACAATGATCTACTGAGTGGGGGGTGAATCAGTAGATACCAAAATCCACCTCTCAAAACTTTGGCATTCAAAAACTTATGCAAATTAATTTCTTAGCATCAAATACTTTGTGTTCCTCAAACTCTTAATGTTTAGATTAAAAAACTAAATATGCAAACATAAAAATGCAAATAGAAAATCAACACACACATGCCCACAACACCAAATATACGTGGAAGACCCAAGATGGGAAAAACCACATTGATGAAGGTTGCTTGAGGCTATTGCTCAAATACAACATCACAAATGAAATATTTATGGTAATGTTTAGGGCTACAACCCAAGGATGCTCCAAAACCATGATTTAGGAGTTACAACTCCAAGGAAGGAACAACTCCCTACCTTTAGAAGAAACCACTCCAAGGATGCAACAACACCCTAATCTGAGCTAAAAATTAGTGTAATAAGGCTACAACCTCTACAAATATAAACACAATTTTGCATAAGATTTGGTTCTACAAAACCTGATCATGCATCATTACATTCAATACATTGTTGCACTTACTGCAACTTACTTTATGCTGCTGAAATTTCACTCTCAACAACACACCCCTACTCTACACTCTCCTCTACGCATAGAACATTCATTGTTCTATTTTTCTACACTATACCTCTTCACCATGAATGCAAACACCTAGAGTATGTTATGTGTTACAGTCTAGGACTTCCTTGTATGTGTATTCTTTGTCTACTCTGCTTCTCTCTTTCTTGAAGACTTACTACATCACTTCACTCTTACTATCTCTATAGCATACTTAGAAAGATGCAACTTTATTTATTACACAATTAAACTATAGGTTGTTCTCTCAATTTGCATACATCATACAAACTTCTCTCATTAACAATATTTGATTATCTTCTTTTTCAACGACCTGCAATCTCTACCTCGAGATTCTCTCTACCGTCTGGATCAACTCATGCATTAGATTAGGATTTCCCTTCCATGTAAACTTCACTAGCTAGCTGATAGTGCATTGATCCACACACACATTGTAAAAATTCATTGAATGTACTAAACTAGATGACCTACAAAACTCTAAACCTAGAATACATTAAATGCATTATCTCGACAGTAGGATCTTATTATGATCTCGATCACTTGTTAGGGTCCTTCATTACACAACCTCTGCATTGAGCCACCTAAAATTTAATTTTGCTACAAATAATTTTCTAAGAATAGCATCCCATGAAACCCTGGAATCAGATATGTATTAAATGGGTTCTCCTATCCATTCAATCAGATTCAATCTTTATCTCATCTACAATCTATTTTTCTGCCTAATAGATGATATATTCATTCAATTGGTCATAGGTGCAGCTGCACCAATAAATTCCTTCATCTGTGTCAGTTACCATTCAAGAACCCTTGTTCACACTGTTGAGCCATTACAGATCTTGTGATCCTCGTTTACTTTCTTTCTTTTAAATCATGACCATTGGATAAGCAACCGTTTGAATCTCCTTCATTGATCAACTTTAACTTAACCTTTCTCCCCAATGAAGATTTACATAAGATTTTACTACCCTCAAGGTCCACCATTCCACCTCACTTCCATGTAATTCACAACAGGGATGTGAATTGCATGATCATCCAATAGATAATCACCATCTACTTATACATGTCACCACTTGTCCTTTTCAACCTATCCGATCCCACTTAACTTATCGGTCCATCATGGAAGAGTGGAACATTAGAACCACAAGTTGGGGGTTGAAGTTTTGGGAACCTCTGACTTATCGATCACAAATATAACTCCCACCAAAAATCTCTTGTCATGTCGATACCATTCTCTGTTGTAGACAAGCGGTCCCCATGCCATCATGTCACCACATGTCACTATCCATTATCACTTCCTTCCATGTGTCATCCTTTTGTTCACTTTCTGACTATACCATCAATGTATGTCATCCTCGTCTTACTAGTTCTCACTATCAAATTTAGTTTAGTGGGTCCTAGAGTTGACATCCATTTTAGGGACTAGCTCCATAGTCCTAGAAGTATCAGTTTGTTCATCTGATGAAGGTTATCATCAAAACATCAAAGGGACACCCATGAAACTCTATTCAAAATGAATAAGTCACTTCAATGAAAACAACAACACCCAATACATCATTCCAATATGGGGTCCACATGGTATTGTCACATGTCCATGTCATCACCATGTTACAGTTCTATAATCCACAACAAGGATGTGGATTACCTTTTACTCAATCCAGTCATGCCACGTTTTTGTATTGTCATTATGGTTGGGTTCCACTTAGAATGCTTAATTCCTTCTTATCACTCCATCGCTAAGTCACTAAAAAACTAAACTCCAAAACCTCTTTGTCAGAGGTTGAAAGGTTCTGAAATACCATGACTTGTCAATAACAAAGAAAACCTTCTTCCTTCCTCCTTATCTCTCCATTAGCTAAGTCACTAAGTTGGGAGCTTATGAAACTTTAGAACCCCATGAAATAGGTTAGAAGAACTTGTGATCCCATGACTTAAGAGATATTATGGCTGCTAAATATTTGTCGGGCCAGTAAACATAAGGTGAAGGAGCCAGTCACCCTCACAACTTCAATGACATAAGTTATAACTTATGTAACCAATAACTTGTGATAGGTAATCAATGACCAAATGGAATTTTTGTTAGACAACGCCATGAATACAAACACATTAGATTTTATCTACAAACCCTAATAACACCTGAAGGAAAGAATAAAAAATTCTTAGATGCATCCTTCACTTTCTCAACCTACGGAGCACATCAGTGGAATGCTCTTAGAAAACCCATATTGAATCTACTACTTTTTTACACCTTTATCTTCTGGAAGAATCCTTTGTAATCCTCATATTAATCATGCATGGAAACAATGTAACATTTACAAAACCATGTACCTTTCATCAAAATCCTGCACCATAACTTCTAGAACTAGATCTACTACATCTCAATAACATCTAGGCACACCATTGAACTATCATTATGCCAACATATCCCTTACATGATCAATTATAGTTCCTTTGACATCAAAGAAACTTTTGACATCAATGCATTCACTAGCAACCTGTACCCATGCTACATATTCACTACAAACCTTATCTCTTCTTGACATCAATGAAAATTTCCATTAATTCCATCATCCTCGCTTGCATAAGCAACTCCATTGCATCTTCGATCCTCTTTCAACATGCTAGCAATCTTCCTTACATGATTTTCCCTTTTGAAATTAATGACAAATATATGCCAACAATTGGTATCATAGCAACTCCATTCCATCTCTGATCCTCTTTCAACATTATAGCAATTTGACTTGCATGCTTTTCCATTTTGACATCAATGAAAACTATATGCCAACAATCTCCCCCTTTTTCATTGATGCAAAAACTTAAATGCTCAATGATACTAATTAACCAATTCCACATTTGTACCAGTGTCATCTTTACTTTATCTTTCTACTGTTGCTTTCTCCGATGTTGCTCCTTGAGAATTTGCATAGCTTTCTCCCCCTTTTACATCAATGGCAAAGGGATCAATCCTCTGAAAGAATTCCCCCCCTTTGAAAAGTAGTGAAAAGGTTCTAGCTGTTCTCTAAATTGAGCTAGCCATTATTCCCAAAAAGCCAACCTACCAAGAATTTTCTACTATCCCAATTAAGGATCTCATTGGAGGTTGTTAGACCACATCATGAATCATGTGCCCAACACTGACTGAGGGGTGGAAGTTTCAAGCTTCCAATAATTCCCCCCATGCGAGCACAAGATTCAAACCTGCAACCCCACTCTGATACCACATGTTATGGGAGTTGAGCTAGCCGTTATTCCCAAAAGGTCAACCTACCAGGAATCCACTACTATCTCAATTAAGGATCTCATGAGAGGCTGTTAGACCATGCCATGAATAATGTGGCCAACAT
The DNA here is from genome assembly GCA_007115665.2 of Sequoiadendron giganteum. Classification (NCBI taxonomy): domain Eukaryota; kingdom Viridiplantae; phylum Streptophyta; class Pinopsida; order Cupressales; family Cupressaceae; genus Sequoiadendron; species Sequoiadendron giganteum. Next base: position 569,184,357 of record CM021104.1, read on the forward strand.
TCACTGATGGGTGGAAGTGTCGAGCTTCCAACAATATCCTCCCATGGCCTCTCAAGTATAGGTATTGGCTAATACAATCTAGTATTCTGACTTGTTCCTTTCACCATTTGACATACTCTACAACTTTGTACAAAATTATTCACATCTTGTTGTAATTGTGGCTAGTAATAATTCTCACTAATAAGAGTAATGGTCTTATCTCAACCAAAATTTCCAACCAATCCTCCACTATGCTTCTCCTTGATTAGATTTTCTCTCATAAAACTCCTTGGAATGCACAATTGGCTTCCTCTAAACAACATCCCATCTTGGATTAAGAAATACAACCATCTTGTCTTATCCAATGTAATAGGTTCCAAACAAGCCTTACAAGCTTTTAAAAAGTCTAGATCTTTAGGATACAAACTCTTGAGTTCATTGAACCCAACAACCTCTATATTCATCTCTATCAACAAAATTTTCCTTCTACTCAACGCATCTGCAACTCTATTTGACCATCCACAACTGTTCTTCAAAACAAAAGTATAACTCTACAAATATTCAACCCATTTTAAGTGCTTTTGGCTAAACTTTCCTTGACTATTGAGATACTACAAGGCCTAGTGATCAATATATAAAACAAATAATTTTGGAAACAAATAGTGTCTCCATTTCTTCAAAGCCTAAACTATAGCATAAAACTCTTGATCATAGACATAATATTTCTTCTTAGCATCATTCAAATTCTCACTAAAATAGGCAATAGGCTTACCTTCTTGACTCAAAAAATCTCCTATGGTAATGCCAATAGCATCAAAATCTATCTAAATGACCTTATTGAAATTTGGAAGTGCCAAAATAGGTTTCTCTATGACTTTCTTTTGCAACATATCAAAACTCTTTGTTGCTCCTACATTTCATTTAAAATCCTTTATATCCCCTCTCATTTCTTCAGTTAGAGGTTCACACACACTCCTTGGGGTAGGCCATTCAATGATAGCTCTCACCTTATCTGGATACATTTTAACACCCTCTTTTGAGATAACAAATCCCAGATACACCAACTCTCTCTTCAGAAAACTACATTTCTTCAAATTAATCAACAACTTCTCCTCCCTTAGCTTCTCAAAAACTCTTTGAATGTGCATCAAGTGCTCCTCCAATATCTTACTAAAAATCAAAATATCATCCAAATAAACAATAATGATTTTTCCTTAAAAATATTTCAATACCTCATTCATAAGCTGCATAAATGTGCTCAGTGCATTTGTTAGCCCAAAAGGCATGGCTAACCACTCATACATGCCCTCCTTTGTTTTGAAGGTTGTCTCCCTTTCATATCCTTCTCTAATTATGATTTACTGATATCCACTCTTCAAATCTATCTTTGTGAAATACTCAACTCCACCCAAACAATCCATAATATCATCCATTCTTGGAAAGGAAAATCTATACTTGATGGTAATCATGTTGATGGCTTTAGAATCTATACACATTCCATTCTCCATCCTTTTGTGATAGTACTATAGGTATTGCACATTGAATCAAACTCTCTTTGATCAATCTCTTCAACAAAAACTCTTGCACTTTCTTGTTCAAATCTTCATTCTTTGTTGGATTCATTCGATGGGCTATCTTATTTGGAAAAATGGCTCGAGGAATCAGATCCATATGATGGATAATCTTCCTTACTGAAGGAAAACCTTCAAGTACATTATTAGAAATGTAATTTGCTAAAACTCATTCAATAAATCTTAAATCTCCACTAGTACCTCACTATTATCTTCTTTATCAACCTTAGGGATCAATGCAAAACACATATGCTCAGGCCTCATACCTTCTAGGAACTTTCTTCCATCAACCAAAGAAATTATTGCATTATTGCATACCTTTTCCTCTACCTCTTTCAAGAGATTCAACTTATGATGAACTTCATCCCTTATCAAAGAATAGGTGTTGGCATGTCCATCATGTATTTCTCACCAATCAAATTGCCATGGTATGACTAACAACATATGACAAACATCCATAGGCATAATATCACATTATACCTCATCATGGTAATTTATAATCTTGAACTTTACCAGACATTGTTCATTTACCAAAGCTTTATGATCCTTTTGCAACCAAGCAATTTGATATGGATTCAGATTCCTTCTTCTATCCAACCACAACTTACTAAAAATCTCTTCTAAAACAAGGTTATCAGTACTACCTCCATCAATAATAACATTGCAAAATTTACCTTCACACTTACATCTAGTGCAAAAAAAATTCTTCCTTTGAGTTGTTTGTTTCTCCTCATTCGGAAAGGCTCTTATACTAACAAGAACATCTACTCTTTCTTCATCCTCAAAATGTGAAGACTTAGCATCTTCATCTACATGTGCAACTCATGCATTACCCTCAAGTCTTCTATTTATCCTTTCTTGATGTTGACGACACTCATAGGACCTATGTCCTTCTCCTCCACACTAGAAATAGGTTAAATGAAAGCCTCCTCTTCTCAGTCCTTGTCCAGATCTTTCTCTTCCTCTTTGGTCTCCATTATTTTGATCACGAGGATGGTAGGTCTTGTCTCCTTTCTAGTTCTAGCTGCTATTGGATCCTTCACCCTTCTTTTCATCTTCATTTTGAACTCCATATGACCATCCACTAGTCTTTCCACCATGACCCCCACCTCTTTTCTTTCTTTCAAACCTTTTATTCAACTTTTCTTCTACCTTCAAAGAAAACTAATATGCATCTTCAATAGTAGACATTCTTACCAAATCTAACTCTTCTTGGATACTCAGCTTCAACCCATTTATGTAGCAAGAAACTTTTCCCTTGTTGGCCTCAAAATGGCCTATTCTAATTAGTACACAGTAGAGTTCTTCTATATACTCCTAGACAGACTTTCTCACTTGTTTCAACCCTTGCATCTTCTTCAAAAAATCTAGCTCATAGTCCATAGGAATGAACTATCTTTTTATTTTTTCCACCATCTGGTCCCATCTAGTTATTTTCTCTTTTCCTCTTCAATTTCTTTCTAGTTGTACCTCTTTTGACCAAATATTCACATGACCCTTTAGCTTGGTCTTTGTAAATTTGACCCTCTCAGAATCTTCCACCTCCTCATACTCAAAGTGCTCCTCCATATCATTCATCCAATCAATGAAATTTTCTCGGTCAAGATTTCTAGAAAATGTAGAAACATCGATCTTTGGCCTTTTCCAAATATTAGATATGGCCTTTAATAATATGACTTCCTTTGTATCTACTGCATCTTGTTCTTCTTCAAACTATTCCTCATTTTCAACTTCATCTTCACTTTCATCTCCTCTTCTTGGCTAAAACCCTCGATGCAAATCCTCTTGTAGTTCTTCAACTTGTCTCTATAGAGCTCTAAAACCCTCTTATCGTACAATAACATTTCTTCCACCACCACAGTTTCTTCACGGAGGCATTCTGATCACTTTTCTTAGAAACCCACAACCAAAAGTCTTGGTGCAAATTGCCTCACGTTTGGTGATCTATTTACACACTCAATAAAACCTGCTCTGATACCACTTGATGAGGGCCACACTGCTTGAAACCCACACAAATCACAACAATAGATACCAACATAGAATATTTGAGACAGATAATAACTCACTTTTGATTATTTTCAAAAAATTAAATTACATACTCAGAACTTACAATGCTACAACCTCATGGGCTTGATTCATTACAACAAAATCAACTCTAAAAATAAAATATATTATTTGAAGCCACAATATGTACTAATGGAGCCACCTTCTACAATCCCCCACAAACCCATTTTTATCTTACCCAATAACCACCCTAGAATGTTCTAGAAAGTGTAACTTTTCCTTTTGTTTTGGTGCCAAAAGTCCCACCACTTGGTTTCTTCCCTAGGAAGATATTTTAATAAAATTCACTTTTTAGTGGGGCAACTTCATAGGGCCATAAATTTTGATTTGGGTGTCCAATTTTTTATTATAGCATACCATTGGAAATCTCTCAAAGAGATCTACAATGTTAAACCATCAGATATTGGTTTGTCAACTTTTTGAGCTATTTTGGGGCCTCTAAGGTTTTCATATTTGAATTTGAATCTACATTGGAGAAATTTATTGGGATGAAAAATTTAATATCTCCCAAACCATGTGGGGTATTGAAATGATTCATTCATGATTGAATCTTTTTTCAGTTCCGCTCCTTGGGGTAAATTTTCAAGTCCATACGAGCCTATTTAGGCCAAATTACTAAAAATCATAAGTGACTATTTTTCGCCTTTTTATGAATGCTGACTGTCTTAAACCCCTTAAGTGTCATCATGGGATGCAAAAAAAATAAAGAAAATAAGAAAAAAAAAACATATTTTTTGGGTCATGCAAGATTTCCCTACACCATTGGATGCTCTTGCATCACAAATTTATGTTGACCAATGAGGACGAAGAGTCCACAAGGAGAAAGGTATTTCATGATGTTGATTGATAATTATATTAGGATGACTTGGATTTCATGTCTAAAAGATAAGTCAAAATATTTTGAAATATTCAAATCATTTAAGGCTATGGTGGAGAATGAAACCAGAAGAAGAATCAAATTCCTAAGATTAGATAGAGAATTTATAGCTAAGAATTATGAGAGATTCTTTGAAGAGCATGGAAACTGAAGGCAACTATCAACCCCTAGAACACTACAACAAAATAAAGTTTTTAAAAGAAGGAAGAGGAATGTATAGGAAATGGAAAGAAATATGTTATGTTAGGAAAAAATTTCAGATATGTAATAGAGAGAAGCTACATAGACATCGGTATACATTCTAAACAGAGTTCAGATAAGGCACAAGATGGAGAAGACTCCATTTGAGTTATGGAAAGGTAGACTGGCATTGGTAAGGAGCCTCAAATGTTTTTGAAGCAAGTTCTACATCAAGAGAGATGAGGAGATTTTGGGTAAGTTTGATTCATGGTTATATGTAAGTATTTTTCTTAGTTACTCTTTAAGAAGAAAATATAATAGATGTTATAACAAAATATTGAAGAGAATAATTGAAAGTGCAAATGTGAAGGTTGATGAAACTATTTAGAGTACTAATATTTTGGAAGTTGAAGAGGAAAAGTCATTTCATAGAAAAATTGTAGAACTAGAAGAGGTTCTCTGAAAGACTCCAACTAAGTATGTTCAAAAAAATCATTCTGCAAATCAAATTATTGGTGACAAGTATAATGGGGCTCTAACCCAAAATAGGCTAGAAATACTAAACAAACTGGTACATTTTTATTTACTATCAAAGATAGAACCTAAGACATTCAAAGAAGCAAGTAAAGGAAAATGATAGATAGATGTTATGGAAGAAGATCTAAGTCAAATTATAAAGAATGAAACTTGGGAACTTCTCCCAAGGCCTAATGACAAAAATATTATGAGAAATAAGTGGGTATTCAAATATAAGTTGAATGAAGAAGGTGAAGTGATATGAATCAAATAAATACTTGTGTGTAAAGGTTATTCTCAAGTTGAAGGTATAAAATTTGAGGAGATATTTTATCTGGTGGCTAGACTAGAGGTAATCAAAATGATTTTAGCTCTCTCAGCATTCAATAATTTTGATGTGTATCAGATGGATGTGAAGACAACATTTGTGAATGGAAAGCTTGAAGAATTTTAAATTGAGAAACCAAAAGGATTTAAATGCACCAATAATCCAAATTAAGTTTGCAGATTGAAGAAAGATTTGTATGGACTCAGACAATCTCCCAAAGCTTGGTATGCAAGAATGGATGGATACTTGTAGCAGCAAGGATTTTAGAGAGGCTATGTGGAAAAAAAATTGTACATAAAAACAAAAGGAGAATTTTTTTCGATAGTTTTGGTCTATGTTGAAGAAATCATTTTTTGAGGAAGCAATGATGAAACGTGCAAAAAAATTAAGAATACTATGTAGAATGAGTTTAAGATGTCTATGTTAGGAGAATTGTCTTTCTTCTTGGGATTGCAAAATGTTCAATCAGACAAAGGGATTCTTATCACAATGCAAGTACATAAATGATATGTTAAGCAAGTTTGGTATGGAACATTGTAAACCTATTGCAACACCTATGGTTATTGGGTGTAAGTTGAGCAAGGATGATGAATTTTCTCTGGTAGATCAAATCTTGTACCATTCTATGACTGGTAGTTTGTTGTATGTGACAACATCTAGACTAGATATTATGTAGGTATTTGGAATGGTTTTCAGATTATAGGAAAAACCTAAAGAGACCCATGTGAAGGCAGTGAAGATAATATTCAAGTATTTAAAGGCTACTAAATAATTTGGTCTTTGTTATACATTAAAAATTTAACTCTTACAACATACATAGATGCAGATTGGGCAAGATCTGTGGATGACTGAAAGCACACTAGTGGTATTCCTTAGAGACAGTTTGGTGTCTTGGTTAAGTAAGAAGTAGGAATTGGTTTCTTTATCTACAGTAGAAGAAGAATGCATTGTTGCTGCATCATGTTGCACTCAAGTGGTTTGGATGAAGTAGAACTTGAAGGAGATGAAGGTTGAGTTTCAATATCCTATCACTATTATTTGTAATAACATAAGTTCAATAAACATTTCAAATAATCCAATGATGCACTCAATAAAAATACACATTGAAATCAAATATCATTTATTAAGATAGAATGTTGTAGAGAAAAAATATATGTTGGAATAGGTGGATACAAAGGAGCAGGCTGCAGACGTATTCATGAAGCCACTTCCTAAGGAGACATTTGAGTTTCTTTGGTAAAATTTAGGAGTTTTTACTCCATCCTCTTGATTCAAGAGGAAATAAGAGTGTGTGGGGGAGCTTAGCCTCCCTACCACAAGAAGAGTTGGTTCTCTTGTGGAATGTTATTTAGGAGTTGTGATGCATGGACTTGGTGGGAGTCTATCCAAAAACAAGGTTCAGATGTTGTAGTATACCTGTTAGATGGAGAATGTGAGCATATTGATATCACATATAGGGATAAATTGATCATGTTGATCCTTTTCCATTAATTTGAAATGGGGAGAAAGTGAGCTCAAAATGCTAAAATATTAAATTAATAAAAAAGAATGTACCCATCATGAAAGAATATATCCATTGTAGGGGAGAAAGAGTTGAAATGAGGAAATGATAATTTATGGGGAAGGTGAATGATGAATTACTCATAAATAATAACTATCTTTTCTTTCTATCTTTCAATGCAATATCTTACATAGGCTGAGTAAATGGGACAACACATGAATCATTCAGACTTCTTCTTTCTACTATTCTAATGTGTGCTTTTGGTGGTTCCAACATTTTGTTGTTTACAATCAATGAAAAAGTGGGAGATTATTGAGAATGGATTATCATTAATGTCAAACTGATGTCAGTCAGTCATTTTTTTTTTCATGGTTATCAAAGGGTGTCAAGGATATCAGATGTGAAAGTTGTAAAGATGAAGAAATATTATAGGAGTATAAGCATTGATAAATTTTTGAATTTTCTGGTAGTGTGTTTGGCAGTGTGTATACTATCAAATCTATTTAGGTATCAAGAAGCAAGTTTTTCTGTGGCATGACTACCTTCAAGTGGGTCATGTATTTATCATACCAGGTTAGGTATGTAATCCACATGAGTGTGGTGGTTTGAGAGGATATATTTTGGGTAGAGAGATTATGTAATATGGGTGGTATTTATTTTAGAAATGTGATGTAGCTCTGCAGATTGGAATGAGAGTATTCCTACACTAGTTTTATCAATTTCCTAAGTTTTTAGTGGCATGACTTAGTGTACAAGGAGTTTTAAGTATCAGAAGTCTCATCAATATATTCCAAGTTTGAGGAATGTGTGGTAATGGTTGCAAATGTGTGGAATTCAATTCAAACATGTGGAGTGAGGATAGGACCTATTTAAGGTTCCCTTGGTGGTGCAAGGTGTCAAACTATTTTGGAAGCATATTCAGACCAGTGTATTGCACATTTCATATAATTTGAATTTAGGTATTTCCTATGTTTTCTAGGTTGGTGTGGATTCTTAGCCGACATAAAACAGTGTTAATGTAATTTCTTGTATTTATTTCAAATGTTTAGATGCATTGTATGAAACATGATGTAACTTAAAGAAATAGAGTGCATCCATGTGTTTACAAATGTAATTAATTATTATAATGAAACTAGTGGGATGTATAGTTGTGTTTGTAGTAGAGGCATGAAGAAAAGAGAGTGAGACCATATCAGTGTGTCTGTCATATTTCAAATCCACCATTAGTTATATTCTGGTAGGATTGGTGTTCTACTTTTTGTATTACTGTGGCATGGGTTGGTGTCTCTATTTTGGTGGGGATTGGTGTCTCTTGTAGGTTGGTGCTTACTAAATATTTTGGGAATTGGTTTCTCTAGTAGGTTGGTCCTTACTTAATATTGTATAAAGGTCATTATTATATTCCTGCTTTTGAGATATTCTCATCGTGGTTTTTCCCATTCTTGATTTCCAAGTAAACAATCTAGTTTTATGTGTTATCTTGTGTTGTGCTTTAATTTCTTTACTTAAAAGCTTGTATGGTTGAGTGCTCTTGATGTTAAAAATCTATAATGTAGTTGTGAAGGTTTTCAGAATTGTTGAAATTGTTTGGATCTACTGATTCACCTTCCCCTCTCAATAGAGTGTGTTCCCTTCAATATATTCTCTAAATAAATAATTATATTCCTCCAATCTAGTAAAAATATAAAATATGGGATGTCTACATCATCCTCACTTCGTAAAAATGTATGTGATTTTTTACTCACATTTTGGGACTATCTATTGGTCTCTCTTTTTCCTTCTCTTTTAGCATGACACTAGAAGTAAATTTGATCACCACTTTCAGTATTAGATTCTTGACTAATGTACTCTCATTACTTGACAAGTCCAAAATTCTCCTCTTAGTGTTCCTCATTTTCCTTCCTTCTACACTAATGGTATTCTACACACTAAAATTTATTCACCTCTAAGTACTTTATTCTCAATCATCCATGTGGTATTCTCCATCCACTTCTCCTTATAATATTATACCTAGTAATTCTTCCTCCTAATGTGTGAGATTATCCTCTCTTGGGCTCTACTCTATACTCATGATTGAATCCCATAAATCATATTTTTTCTCCACCCTATTCATTTACCATTACTTGGAATAACTTGCACATAACATCATATATCTCCTCCTCCTCTTTTTCCTCCTCACTTATAGGATCTTTATTACTTGTTGAATTTACTTGAAACATGTCTTCTCTATCATCTTACTTAATATCATTAGATACATCAATTTATATATCCTATCTTGCATGCCTTTACAAATTGTCTAATAAAAATCACTCCACATTCCTTTTCTATAAATCCTTGCATCATTTCTCATCCATATTCCACTATCATGTGTATTTTCCCTCTATTATCCTTTGTTTCTCTAACATGTTTAATCTCTTTTTATATCATAGCATTGTATGTAAAAAAACCATTGAAACTACTCTAGTTGTACATGTAACTTAACACCTACACTCTTGTACTACATTTATTTGTAGCATCTTCTATACACCATCCTCCTTGTTCTCTTTCTCTATACACAAAAAACCATATTTAGTGTCCTTCAAACATTTATTTCTTTATTTTCTTGCAATATCTTAATGGCCTACTATATCACCCTTGCTTCCTCACATGTACACTACTCCTTTAGTGATTTATCTTTGGAATCCTTTAGTTATTCATACTTGTATATTTTTATTCAATCATCCATGGTTGTCACCTCATACTTCTACAACTAAAGGATTACATCCTCCTCCCTATCCTCATCCAAGAGAACTATTTTCTCTTCTACCCCACTATCCATGAAAATTTTATTAAGGTTGCATGTTGTCCATTTCTTCACATAATAACTCACATGGTGTCATGGATTCTTCAATTACCCCCAAGGAAATCTTCACCATCCTATCCTATTGGTAAGTCCTCTATTTTTTCTTAGAAATGATACCTAGTATAAATCCATAACTTATTGTCTCTTCATTATCTAGGGCTTGTAACCTTCCCATTCAATCATCATAGCCTCAAACATTTTTAACTTTTTATTTAATTTTTTATTAATATCCATATTAGTGAAATACTAACTATATTATGCACACACTTGGGTTTTCTTGGCAACCCACTTAGACTTTGTACAACCCACTCACTCACTAAAGAATAGTTTTCTTTTACACTATAATGATGCAAGTCATAAGGTTCTTTAATAGAACCTATTATAAGTTTCACCCCACCTTGTAAATACATGATAACTACACATGTGTCTAGGCTAATGAAAACCATGGTTATTAGTTTGCTAATCTGTGTAACCTAAAGTGACTAAATCTTCTAACAACCTACACCATAATATTATAACTAGCCTATAATAATTTTTATAGTAATTGAAACATCTTCATGTACCTAAACACATCCATGTACACACAAAATAAAGAAAAAACATAAATAACACATTTTATTACATAAACAATAGTTTTATTACAAGTAGGAACTTGTGCTTCCCTTATTAGCACCTACACAGAAACAAACAAATAATTATTTATATGTACACCCTTATCTCCACCTATCCCCCACGTACTCAAATGATATTGTTTCCCAAAATAATATCTCATTTACTTGTTGCAAATATGCAAATTCACCTTCTTTGATCATGCTGGCATTATGGAATCATATGCAATCTCTTGTTTTCCCTAGTGTATTAAAAATGTTTCATTATTTGCACATATACTCATATATTCATGAAATTTTCCTTATCCCTATAGTTGGCTATACCTCCATGGTTTACATCATTTTTCATTTGACATTGATAAAATCAATTATTTTTTCTCATCCTCCACTAATTATATATGACCCATTTCTTGTTCATCCATTACAGCTCCCTTCAAACATAGGGTTCCTTCCTTATTTGTTGATAATTTCCTTCTCCTCCTCTTGTAGCTCTATGCTCACCTCATGAGTACCTCTTTCTTATTTTCTCTATGTTTTCAACTAAATCCTCTCTATTGTTATTTTCCCTTTAACTTTCCAAACTATTTGTATGCCTAAATTGTAGCCTCTTCTTAACTCTTATGTGCTCCTTGTCAAATATCCCCTTTTATCTACAAACCCTCATGGAATCCACCAAAGTTTTATGCATTCAATCCCATATTCCTCATTTCCTCCTCAAACACTAGAAAACCATAGTACTATTTTTTTTTATGTGCCCAAATGTTGTAACATACCAACCCTTATATGAAGTAAAAATTTCTAATCTTTCACCTTTCAAGTAAATTAACTAAGTAACAAGCCATTGCAATAAAAATATATATTTTCTTTATTGATAATTTTCAAACAAGATGCATAAAATAATATAGCATGGATTCCATTTTATTTAAATAATTCCATAAGCTACAAAAACACAATAAATCATACATCTACATACATAAATCAATGAGCTTTTGAAACAAATAGTTGTAAGATGGTCTAGGATCCTTCCTTTCAAATCTTGGTTCTTTTGTCACCTTTTGTGGAGAACAAGCATCACTCAAGCACTTTTTGACCAACCAAAGAATCTTAATGCAATCCCTAGCACATATATCATTTGATATATATCCATTCCATTAGATGAAGAGATTGGTAGAGTAACCGATAATGACAACCAACTGAGCATAGTGATGTGTCCTATATAACTAGAACATGTAATCCCATAATCTTGAACTAGCATGTAATACTGGATCATGGTGAACTGAAAGTGGAGTCTTGACATTCCCACTATCTATAGTAGCATCTTGTACATTCCCACTACTTTGATCAAAGTGTTCTCATTCAATACTTTGAATGAAGGTCATCTATCACATACACTACTCAGAGCTGATTTGACTTAAGACTATTTTAAGCCATGGATAGGTATTTCCTTCAATGAATAGTCTATCATCCCAGACATATCCTATCACCATATTAATATACTTGGAATAATCTACTTAACAAGTAAGAACACAAGCTAGGTATTTCCTTAAATGGATAGTCTGTCATCTCAGAGATAACCTACATACTTGGAATAAACCTACTTAACAAGTAAATACACAAGCTCCCTCCCATACTAGATTATCTATCCTAGGAGTAAACACAAGCTTTCCTATTTAAATCAATAACTTAGTTAAGTGTATCACATGTTACTCTCATATTCAATAATACCTAGTATATCATACCTATGATAAAACATACATCTTCTATTATGGAGTACTTAAAAACACATCATGAAAATAGCATAAAAGCTTCAATTTCATTTTCAAGACACTCTAATTTGTCTAATGCTCACATTAGAAAAGACAAATCAAACATACATTCAAGACACATCATTAAAAAGTAAAATAACAAAGAAGAAGAGATCCCCGTGCTTGTTATAGCTTATCCAAACAAATGGCAACAATGCAGCCCTTTCCAACAGCAACAAGCTTGATAAACAACTTCTCAAGAATGTCACAAAGAAACTCCATCTCTCAAGCTGATAGCTTACTGGATTCTCTACAAAAAATTCCTCACAAAATAAATATAACTCTCTCCCTTTCTCTCTCATAATATAAAGCAAAGTATGGCTGGAAATAATGCAGTATAAAGACTAGTAATAAGAATGCAAAAGATGCATAATCTTGTGAAAGAATTCCTCCCTTCAAATGAAATGTCTCAGCTATTTATAGAGCAGCTTGGTAACCTCATAGCCTATATTTTAGTCATGTTAATGGATAGCAATCTCTATGTAAAGAAACACATGAAACATAGTAGAAAGGTGGTGACCTCCTAAGTTCATACTAAGCAAAGTTACCTACAAGTCGACTTGCAAAACTAGCAGCAATCAAAGACTCATTCAAATCTACATATGCTCAATTTGAATTATCACATGAGATAAACATCTAGTTTTTCAAATTTATTCCTTCAAAAAAAAATTCTCTGAAGAATCCTTAAGGATTCAAAAATAATTTGTGTGCCTTTCTCCACTATGCCACTTCTCCATTCTTCAATAGCATTTTTGAACACTTTACAACTCTTCATTTTACTCATTGCTTCTTTACCCATCATTGAAATGGGATCAAAGGATGACTTAGATTGAGAAATAGGTTGAGGGGAGAGATCAAATATTAATTTTAGGCATTCAGTTAAAATCTTAACCTATTTCTTCAATTCATCTTTATTCTATTTATCCTTCTTAGATTTCTCCACCAATGTATTTGTAGATACTTGGAAGTCATATGCATCTCCATCTCTTGTAGAGGGTCCCAAATTTATTCTAGTGATATCAAAATAAAAATAAAATATTCTAGCAATATAAAAATCACTTGTAGTTGCATAGGTGACTTCATTCTATGTGGTAGGATGAATGACTTCTAGACATAGATTCCCCAAGTCATCATCATCTATTATCCTAGCAATAGTCTTCAAATTTTTGGGTTTAGAAATCCTTTGAAGTAGTTGACCTACCATGTCTTATTTGGGAAGATCCAACTATACTTCCTCTTATTTTATAATGCATCTTCTAGCCAAAAGGGAGTAGTAGGCATAGTGGCCTCCCTAAAAGTAGAAGAATCAAATCATTCGCTTTGTGGGAGAAGTGTTTGTTTGCATATATTATGATGAATGTTGGGAAGACCTTAGTTTAAGAGGCTCATTTACCTCCTTGATAAGTGATGGTTGATGGGATGAGGAAGAAGTACTGATTTCGATGCTTCCTAAATCCCCTTTCTCCTCCTTCAACCTTTTCATCCTTATCCAGATTAGGTAGATCAAGGATGCCTTCTCCATAAGTTTTCTGAAATAGATCCATATTAGGAGGCTCCTAATCACAATCAGCTTGAGCTCTTGATGGCAGCTGATGTGAAGCTGACCCAGAAGTCCCTACAATCATAGAGGGTTGATTACTACCTCCTATAGGTTGAGTATTTTATGGCCTAGTTAGAGGGTGGGATTGCCCTATTTTATTTTTAGCAACCCATTCCTGAGTCCTCTCTAAAAAAATAAAATTCTTCCTTTAATTGTTTTGGTTTCCTTATTGCTATAATCCATAGCAGGGATGGGTCGATGAGATATTAACTTTGTAAATATTGGATCCACTAAATCAGATCCATCATCCTCAATTCCCTATACATCCCAATCTAGAACATAAGTGATTATTTGTCCAAATGAAAACCTCATCCAACTTCTCTTTCTCACTTTGAATTCATCAAAACAGTCAGCCCAATAATCTTCTAGCTTAGGTAGGTGGAAGAAACTAGGTCCTAGTTTCAATTTTTTTTTACATATTCTTTAATATCAAAAGGAAAGCACTCATCATGTAAGATTGAAAATCATATCTAGAAATTTCCTTTTCAATATTCAAAGCGTCTGATATGGAATTATAAGTGAAAGGACAAAAACCTACAAGAAATTGAATAGTTACCCTTCTGTGCTCTTGACATCCCTTATTCACATCAACAAGCTTCTTATAGACCTTAATCATCACAAACATATCCTTTGGGTACCTGGGGATTTTTATAGGAAAACCACTAAAACCACAAATTCATACATAAGAAAACCTCTAAAATGAAGTAAAATGACTCCCATAAAACCCAATAAATTGCATAGCTTTTGGAGTGATTCTCATTTCAATTTTCCCCTATAACTCCCGATTCATCCTCATGGTGAAGGTGTCAAATATCCTTCTGTGATGAAGAAAATTTTTACTTAACTAAAATTTATCATAATAGTTGAAAATTGGTATCAAACCTAGCCGTGGTCTAGTGCTTGCAATGATATAAATTAGATATGAAGACATGTCAAAATCCCTATTAGTTCTAAAGAAAACTTACAAGCTATGCATTTTGTCACTTATGAGCTATGCCGAATCTAATAATTGGTTCCCTTTGAGCACAATTTGGGTGAAGAAGTACATCCAATCTTAGAACCCATGAGCATCTTCATTCCCCCTGATTCTATGTAACAACATAACTATATCAGATATCTCATCAGCAAAGTGATTCCTATGCAAGTTTCATGGAAATTGAGATTTTCCCCTCGTAGGCCTTGCTAACTAATTCTTCGCTATCTCATTATGGTAGAAACCATTTTTACCTAAGAATTCCATTTGTGAGTTGGTGAAATCTAGGGATAAGAAGTTTTCTCTCCCAAGGATTCTCAAACATGAGGAAAATCTGGTTCTTTCAACTTTAACCACCAACCTATTAGCCTCTGTTTTAATTTCCTGGGCCTGAGAATCATAATTCTTGATACATTTAAGGACCAATTCTAGGCACTAGACCATTGTGGGGAATGCAACTATCTCAATTAATGCAGTATTTACCACTTGTTGTGTGATGGGTGGTGGATTAGGTATACTAAATTTTTCCCTAAATTCATTCACATTCACCTACCCAAGCTTAGTATCCCATATCTTAGGCATGTTAAAAGTTAACCATGAAATATAATCTTAACCCTGATACTTTTATCTTTTCATGATTGAAATTGTAGGGTTCAAGTGGAATGCATCAGGAAAGTTTGTAATTCAAATTAATTTAAGTTTATACTATAACTCAAAATGAGTATACAAGAGAATAAATACCTCAAAATAACTCTAAATTCAAGGAAAAAATATCTACAGATCAGTGGGCTCTTCCCCCATCATGCCTTTTTGTGTTAATATTGCAAGTAAAGAATGTTTATTACATGCAGAAATTTCCTTTAAATATCCCATAAGAAATGTGCAAGTAGATAGGAAATAAATGATACCATCTTCTAATGTTGGCCAACACATGTAAGATTTTATATAACCACTTCGTTGCAATCACTTTTCAAAAAGATTAAAAGGAATGACTATAAGGGTAGAGCAGTAAATAGTTCACACAACTCTAGTAATCATCGTTGTGGTTCATTTACCATTATAAAATGTCACCCACCCATCAATAGGCACCAACAAGCTCATCATTATCTAAGGGTGGTAAAAAGGAGAATTCCACGGACATGACAAAACACTACAAGTGTTACCTTAAGTCAATAATAGACCAAAGAAGGGGTTTTAAATGTTCAAATAAATATAGAAAACATTCCCACACATTATAAGACATCACAACACAAGAGGAACGACCTTGTAGTGGACAAAGACTATGTTAGAGAAACTTCGATAAATACCACCATAGTTACACTAATTGAACAAAATGTCACTGACTTAGCCTAGCCAAAAAAATTGGATTGGCTAGCTAACCTCATTTTTGGGAGTGACCAAAAATGAGGTAACATAGTGAAAACTGGAAAAGTCACAATACTCTAGTAGTTAATGCCAAATTATAAAAAACCTTTGGAATACACATGAGGTTGGATAAAGTTCAAATTTCAGAGCTTATAAGATTAAATAAAATTAAATTGGCATCAATGTAGTACATGATAGCATAAGCTAAGTGTGTGTGAAGAAAGAGGAGTAATAAATTTGTGTTCCAGTAATTGGAATGTCATCATTTGGATTCTTTTAGCAAGAGAAATGGTGCTAGAAGATCAGCTGGGTGTATGTTTTGAGCTTAAAGTTTTGATCAACGAGATGGAATGTATAGTTATGTCATGGAGTTTGAAGCAAATTAATGAAGTTGCAACCATACATGTGAACTAATTTGGGTGATAATTCTTACTAAAAGAAGATTCAACCAAAATTTCATCATGATTGTTGAACAAGACAATTGAGAGGGGGTTGAATCGGTTGTGGAAAATTTTAACCTTTAGAAATTTTATCAAAAATTAGATCAATCACAAATTCTTTACTCTGCAAAAATTATTAAACATTAAGTGCAAAGGTAGAAATTGAAAAGAATCACACATACACAGTAACACCAGATTTATGTGGAAAACCCAATAAGGGAAAAATCATAGTGAGGATTAGCCAACAATATAAAGAATATCAAAACCAATTACAAAGGCTCACTACCAAAACATGACTCACTCTCTGAATTAGGACTCACTGTTCAACAAGGGTTAACCACCCAAAGGTATCATTGACACATTGATACAAAGAATATAGAAGAGATATGTTATAAAGATAATATATTCTCAATTAAAAAAATATTTCCACCATGACTCCCTCAACCACTTACAGACATACATGAATGATATAGTACACCTTCAGCTCATTACATCTGAAAATTTAGCAATTATATTTTGCACTAATCTATGAAACACACTTCACATAAGCACTATTTCACATCTATTTCACATATGTCTTGCTCTATTTCTTTGCATACCTTTCACTAATATCTCATCTTGTATTTATACCATCTTCAAGTTTGAAACATATCCAAATTTGGAATACATCATTTAAATTCAAACTAGGTCGATGCTAAAACATTCTAGGGTGGAATTACAATGAGGGACACCCAAACACATGGTTGATGAGGACCCAAATAAGTCCCAACATGATTCATAAACTTCAAAACTAGTGTTTAACGCAAGTTCATCCAAACCAGTGTAAAATACATATAAAAATTAAGCACACGCAACCCTTAACATAATCCAATCTTTCCAAACAATAAAATTATCTTCAATACAATTATAACAGTTGAAATCTAGAACCGCAAGTCATAAGACTCAACCAAGAAGAAATACAGAGAAACTACATTTCTCTCGGACCTCAACCAGATACCCTAAGAAACACAATTCACAACCTTTGAACATAACTCACACTATACAATGATAGATAGAAACTCAAAATATGGATATAACAACTTTCAACAACCATGATCAACATATTTGAACCGCATGAACATAGGAGAAAATATCAAAGAAAAAACCAAAGCAAACATAGAACACCTGCAACCTTTCTTCATTACAATTTTCTCAATATCCTCAACATATACAACAATTAACCTACATCCATTAAATTAATGACAATAGCAACTAGTTGATAACTAGTTGACTAGTTGACATCAATGACAACACCTTCATTCTTGCAACAATGATATGATAGTCTAATAAATGGAAGATAATTGAGCTGAAAAATTAAAGGTTCACTAATCCAATGTGGTCCATATAGATAAGAAGGTAAGATATTTAATAGGGTGGTAGCCAACATCTCCAAATTTAGAAGTTATTGGGTGGTTGATTATACATTAAAATTTAACTTATGCTTAATTTTTGAAATGATAGGTCATAATCACTAAAGAATTAGTATGGAAATTATGAAATTTTATTAAAAGAGTCATACTTACAATGAATTTGAATTAAGATCTTTTGGAATTGATAGAGGGGGTAGTAGGGCTCTATATCAAGTGAAAATTGTAAAGGTAACCTTTTCTACCACTATGATTCTCAACCTAATAGAAGTCTTAAGTGCTAGAATGTTGAAAAAGAGCTTGAATGAAATATATAAAAAATACCAAAAAAGAAATATCAAAAGAGAATCAAGCCTATGGATGCCTGATTGGGAGTAGAGTTGTATTTGGAGTGAATTATAGAGATAACCTTGCTAGGGATATGGATTCTTAAGTGGAAGCAAGTCAATATCCAAGGTTGGCCAAGAAGGCAATGCCAAACTATGTAGTTTGATATAATAATCTCTATTCTTTTTATTATTTTTTTAAAATATGGGAATCAATCAAAGCATATACTAGTACT
This sequence comes from Sequoiadendron giganteum, assembly GCA_007115665.2. Classification (NCBI taxonomy): domain Eukaryota; kingdom Viridiplantae; phylum Streptophyta; class Pinopsida; order Cupressales; family Cupressaceae; genus Sequoiadendron; species Sequoiadendron giganteum. The sequence continues at coordinate 569,202,974 of CM021104.1, forward strand.
CCTTAACATTTTTCATATTTCTCACATTGATTAATGAGTTTCTTTAGCAAATTATTTTAAAAAATAATCCTACATTTCAATTTAATTGAGATAGTTGGTTTTCTATTTCCTTTTTAATTTAGTTTTGTTGGTTGCTATTTTTTGTGTGGTTACACAGCACACCCTAAGTTTGCAAAAGCTTGGGGACCTAAGTTTCAAAATTAACTACTTGGCAGAGGCCGGAGAACAATAATGGTGAATTAAAGTTCATAAAACGTTGAGAGCATCTTGAATTGTAGAAGTTGTCACATAAAGTTAAATAATCGGGTTTTTGGGTGATGAGGGTACAACCCAAGACACAAAAAATAACACACACAACCAAAGATTATTATTAATATTCTGAGTGTGAAAACCTTACATGCAGAGGATCTCCAATCCTCAAGTTCTGCAATACATGCAAAATTACAAAGACTACCAAAATCCCCCCTTCTCTCATTGTGCGCTCTTTCCCCCAAAATCTACCAAAACAAATTAGAAACCCCCCCAAAATAAAACCCTCACTCATTGGATCCAAAAACCACCTTTGAATAATGAGTTTTGGTGGTTTGGTGCCCAAAGTTACAATTTGAAATTCAAAAATTGAGTCATAATTCAAAAATTTGCAATTTTCCAAAAATTGACCAACTTCCGGAAGCCATAACTTTTGATCCAGGACTATGTTTTTCGAACCGTTTTAACTGTTGGAGAGGTCTCAAGGTGAAGAATGTGTTAAGAATCTGCTCTACCTATTTCAATGATTTTTGGGCCCATACAGGATAGTTTAGTGCCTCAAACAAGGCTTGGAAGAGTTTTTAGGGTAAAAAGCAGAAACTGGAACTCAAATAACTTTCAAACCAGGAATGATCTTGAACCGATTCTTTCACCAAAGTGCTTATTTTTTTGTCCTAAAGCTTCCCTAAAATTTATACCTTCGCACACCTTCAAATTCACACCTGCTAAAAATAGCAGTTGCGCAGAAAATGCAAAAAAGCGGTTCTGAAAGTTGGGAATTCAACTTCGACGAAAAGGGTATCCAAAAATGCAAAAACATCTACAAAAATCTAAATGAAAGTAAAGATATTTTTGGGTGATGTAGGATTTCCCTTGCACCACTGGATGCTCCTACATCAGACACCCAGGGTAATTTGAGAAGTGACCCCATCACATCTTAGATGGTTGAGGAAAACCCAATGGTCAACCTCTGCCTTAGACAACTAGGATGAATCTTCCATAGGCCTTCCTCTCCACTTCACCAGATATTCTTCATACTACCTATTTCTGGTAATCCTTCCCACATAGCTATCCAATATTTCTTCAATCTCCTCCTTCTCTGAAGTAGGTGCTGGAATGCCACACTGTTCTATTGCTGATACTTCCTCTGCGCCACCATCATGATACTCTGTCAAATCTGCAATGTTGAGCATAGGGGAAATGTTGAATCCATCTGGAAACTCTACCTCATATGCATTTCCTGAATCATGCCTCTTCAAAATTTTACAGGGACCGAACTTCTTCATCTTCAACTTGTTATGGGTTCCCACTAGAAACCTTTCTTTCCTCAAGTCGACCATCACTTCATCACCAATCTGAAACTCCTTATACCTCCTCTTCTGATCTTCCTTAGCCTTATACTACATATTCATCTTATTAATATGTTCTTTTACCTTCTCATGCATATTCTTGATGTGCTCTGCAAAATCTTTGGCTTCAACACTTGTCTTCTTCTGTTGGTCCATCTTTCTCAGTTCTGGAGCAGTCCTGGGACTACCTCCATACACAATTTGGAATGGTGATCTACTAGTGCTTCTATTGACATAATTGTTGTAAGAAAATTATGCCTGGGGTAACATCAAGTCCCATCCCTTGGGTTTATCTCCTACCAAGCATCTAAGTAGGTTACCCAAACTTCTGTTCACAGCCTTAGTCTGCCCATCAGTCTATGGATGGTGTGCAAAACTAAACTTCAACTCTGTTTTCAACTTCTTCCACAAGGTCCTCCAAAAGTATCCAACGAATTTGGTGTCACGATCTAAGACTATACTCTTTGGTAGACCATGTAGCCTCACCACCTCTCTGAAGAACAAGTCAGCAATGTGGACTACATCATGGGTCTTCTGGCATGGGATGAAATGTGCCATCTTTGAAAACCTATTAACTACCACAAATACTGAATCATTCCCTCTCTACGTCCTTGGCAAACCAAGAACAAAGTCCATACTTATATCTTCCCATGGCGTCTCTGGTACTGGTAAGGGCTGATACAACCCTATATTTTGGCTCACTCCTTTAGCCATTTGACATACCCTACAACTCTGCACAAACTTCTTCACATCCATTGATAACTGAGGCCAATAATAATGCTCACTGATAATGGCAATGGTCTTATTCTGACCAAAATGTCCTACCATTCCTCCACTATGCTTCTCCTTTATCAGTTTCTCCCTCATGGAACTCCTCGGAATACACAATTGACTTCCCTTAAACAAAATGCCTTCCTGAATTATGAAATCCATCCACTTTGTCCTATCAAGTGTAATAGGCTCCTTGCAAGCTTTCCAAGCCTCTCCAAAATCAAGATCTTTTGGATACAATGTCTTGAGTTCACCAAACCCAACTACCTCAATCTGCATTTCTATCAACAATGTATGCCTCCTACTTAAGGCATCTGCAACCCGATTCGACTTCCCACTCCTATGCTTTAAAAAAAGGTATAACTTTGCAAAAATTCTACCCATTTCATATGCCTCTGATTTAATTTTCCTTGACTACTTAGGTACTGTAATGCTTGATGATCAGTATACAGAACAAATTCCTTCGCTAACAAATAATGTCTCCATTTATTTAATGCTTGAACTATTGTGTAAAATTCCTGATCATATACAGAGTACTTTCTCTTTGCATCATTTAACTTTTCACTGAAATAGGCAATGGGATTACCTTCTTGGCTTAACACTGCTCCAATAGCACAACCACTAGCATCACAATCCACCTAAAATACCTTATTGAAATCTAGGAGGGCTAAAACAGGTTGTTCTGTCACCTTCTGCTTCAATAGATCAAAACTCTTTGTTGCTCCAATGCTCCACTTGAACTCTTTTCTATCCCCTCTCATTGTTTCAATCAGGGGTGCACAAATACTACTGAAGTTCCTAATAAAATTTTTGAAAAAACTGGCCAAACCATGAAAAGATCTCACCTCAGTAGTAGGTCTTGGGGTAGGCCATTCTAGAATAGCCTTCACCTTCTCTAGGTCCATCTTGAGACCTTTTGTCGAGATGATGAACCCCAAGTACACTAACTCCTTCTTCACAAAACTACACTTCTTCAGATTAATCAACAATTTCTCTTCTCTTAACTTCTCAAAGACTCTACCAATATGCATTATATGCTCATCCAGTGACTTACTAAATATCAAAATATCATCTAAATACACAATAACAAAACTTCCTAAGAACTCTTTCAGTACCTCGTTCATGAGTCGCATGAATGTGCTTGGTGCATTGGTTAGCCCAAAAGGCATGACTAACCACTCATACAGGCCCTCTTTGGTCTTGAAGGTGGTCTTCTATTCATCTCCCTCTTGAATCCGGATCTGGTGATATCCGCTCTTCAGATCAATCTTTGTGAAGTACTGGGCTCCACTCAAATAGTCCATCAGGTCATCCATCCTTGGCAGGGGAAATCTATACTTGATCATTATCTTGTTTATGGCCTGGGAGTCTGTACACATCCTCCACTCCCCATCCTTCTTTGGTGCTAGTACTGTAGGTACTGCACATGGACTAAGACTCTCTCGAATCAAACCCTTTCTCAACAACTCCTCAACTTGTTTGTTCAACTCCTCATTTTCTACAAGATTCATTCTATGAGCTGCCTTATTCGGCAAACTGGCTCCTAGGATCAAGTCAATCTGATGACTAATCTTCCTCACTGGTGGTAAACCCTCAGGTACATTATTAGAAATGATATCTTGAAACTCATTTAATAACCTAGAGACTTCTACTAGCATCTTCACACTATCCTCCTTATCCATTCTAGGAATCAATACATAACACACATGCTCATGCTTCATGCCTTCTAAAAATTTCCTTCCATCAACATAGCAAATTCTAGCACTACTGCATACCTTTTCTTCAGCCTTCTTCAAGGGTTTCAACTTATGGCGGACTCCATCCTTCATCATGGAATAGGTGTTTGCATGGCCATCATGTATAGCTCACCTGTCAAACTACCACAACCTCCCCAACAACATGTGACATGAATCCATAGGGATGATATCACAGAGTACCTCATCAAGATAGCTTCCAATATTGAACTTCACCAAGCATTGTTCATTGACCAGAGCTTTATGGTCTTTCTACAACCAAGCAATCCGATATGGATGTGGATGCCTTTCCTTCTTCAGCTTCAACTTCGTAACCATCTCTTCTAACACTAGATTATCGGTGCTCCCACCATCAATAGTGACATCACAACATTTTTCTTCACACTTGCAGCTTGTATGAAATAGATTCTTCCTCTGTTCTAGCTCCTTCTCTTCAGCCACCAGTGCTCTTCTAACCACTAGGGCTTCTCCCCTTTCAGCATCATTTGAATACTTAGATTGAGCCTCCTCATCTACATGCACAACCCTTACATGACCTTCTGGCCTTTTGTCTGTCCTTCCTTTGTGTTGTGGAAATTCATAGGCTCGATGCCATTCTTCACCACACCATAAACAAGTTCCTCTAAAATCACCTCTTCTAGGTCCTTGCCCAAATCTTCCTCATCCTCTACCTCTTTGATCACCACTATTTTTATCATGAGGGTGGTAGAAGTTATCATTCCTCTGACTTTGACTGGTACCCACATCTTTGTTTTTCTTCTCATCCTCATTTCGGCTTCCAAAATATCTTCCACTACTCCTTCCACTTTGACCTCCTCGTCCTTTTTGCTTGCTGTCAAATCTTCTGTTTAGCTTCTCCTCAACTCTTAGAGAAAATTGGTACACATCCTCAATGGTGGTCATTCTGACCAGGCTTAGCTCCTCTTGAATGCTCGGTCGTAACCCATTAAGATAACGAGCTACCTTCTCCTTGTTGGCCTCTGCATGTCCCGTTCTGATGATCATCTTGTGAAAATCTTCTATGTATTCTTTCACAGATCTACTTCCTTGCTTCAACCCTTGCAATTTCTTTAATAGATATAATTCATAGTCCATTGCTATGAACTGCTTCTTCAGTTTCTGCACCATGCGACCCCATCGAGTGATCTTTCCTTTTCCTCTCTTATTTCTTTCTAGTTGGACCTCTTTCCACCAGATATTAGCATGGCCCTTCAGCTTTGTTTTTGCAAACTTAACACGATCTGGGTCCTCTACTTCTTCATACTCAAAATACTCTTCCAGCTCATTGATCCAGTTGATCAACTCTTCTGGGTTCAGACTTCCAAAAAAATTGGGAACTTCTACTCTAGGTCTTTTTCCAATCTTCAAAATGGCCCTTATCAGGAACATTTGATCTTGATCAATCGCTTCTTCTTCCTCTTCTAAATCTAAATCTTCCACTTCTTCTTCATCCTTGCTCTCTTCTCTCCTTCTCGGGTTTACCCCTCTTCTCAACTCTCCCTGCAGCCTATCAATTTGTCTTTGTATGGCTCTGAAACCCTCGGCCACTAATGGATCTCTTCCACCAGCATTTTTGGCACCTCCGGCACCACCTCGCCTACCATGCACCACTCTTAGAGGCATCTTGAATATCTCAAACCCAAAACCACGGTCCTGGTGCGAACTGCCTCATGATCAGCGATCTATCCACACGCTCAAGAAAACCCACTCTGATACCAATTGATGAGGGTGCAACCCAAGACATAGAAAATAACACACACAACCAGAGATTATTATTAATATTCTAAGTGTGAAAACCTTACATGCAGAGGATCTCCAATCCTTAAGTTCTACAATACATGCATAATTACAAAGACTACCAAAATCGCCCCTTCTCTCACTGTGCGCTCGTTCCCCAAAAAGCTACCAAAACAAATCAGAAACCCCCCCAAAATAAAACCCCCACTCATTGGAGCCAAAAACCACCTTTGAATAATGAGTTTTGGAGGTTTGGGGCCCAAAGTTACAATTTGAAATTCAAAAATTGAGTCATAATTCAAAAATTTGCAATTTTCCAGAAACTGACCAACTTCCGGAAGCCATAACTTTTGATTCGGGACTCCGTTTTTCAAACCATTTTAACCGTTGGAAAGGTATCAAGGTGAAGAATGCATTAAGAACCTACTCCATCGTTCAGACGATTTCTGGGCCCGTACGGGACCGTTTAGTGCCTCAAACAGGGCTCGGAAGAGTTTTCAGGGCAAAAAGCAGAAACTGGAACTCAAATAACTTTCAAACCAGGAATGATCTTGACCTTATTCTTTCACCAAAGTGATTATTTTTCTGTCCTGAAGCTTCCTTAAAATTTATACCTTCGCACGCTTTCAAATTCACACCTGCTAAAAATAGCAATTGAGCAAAAAATGTAGAAAAGTGGTTTTGAAAGTTGGGAATTCAACTTCGATGAAAAGGGTATCTAGAAATGTGAAAACATCTACAAAAATCTAAATGAAAGTAAAGATATTTTTGGGTGATGTAGGATTACCCTTGCACCACTGGATGCTCCTGCATCATCAGGTAAATGAAGCATGAATGTATGGTTCTAGATAGGCTGACTTCACCAAGGTTGAGGTGAAACAAATTTCCAATGTGAGAAGATAAGATTTATGGGTGTAGAAAATACAATAAGTAAAGCACATTGTTGATTTTTTGTAGTTCAATAGAGTTGTGGTAAAAGGGAATCAACATGGCAATGCAGGTTTTTGAGTATTTGGGTAATCAAATATTTAGGTATTTGAGTGTTCAGATAAACACAAAAATCAAACTAAGGCTTAAGCATGTCACTTAATTCTCCCAATAACATTAAATGTTTGAAATCTCACATAAGTGTAGTTCTCCAAGAAACTGTAGAATGCATAGTTTTGATTATAAAATTCTAAGAAGTCAGATTTTTATGGATTATATTTAGTAGTGATTTATTTTCTGACATATACATTAAAGGTTTTATGCGTTATCATGGAAATGATGTAATTTGTGTTAATTGCAAGTTTGATAGGTGGTGAAATTCAGCAGGTATATGGATGGTCATATCAATTGATCTCATAGACAAATCAAATTATGTTAAAGCAAGAAAGATGTGCTATCTAGAAGCAGGGACACAAGAAAGTAATTCAGTGCAGGGATGCAAGTAGTCAGAAGGTCAGAAATCTAGGTTTTCTTGGGAAAGTGAACACAACATCAAATGCTTTGGTGTTGCATCAACTTATAGGTTTTCTAAACCCAATCCATGATAAAGAAGCTACTAAGGGAGATGGGTTGATTTCTACATCCACTTGATCACTCTTGATGTTTAACTTGTTCCACCTGATCACTCTGAATATCCGGTTGGTTCTTACATTTTGTTTGAAGACCCTATTGGAGCGTGAAGTGAATTTTCCTATGATTTCAAACCCTGTAGCCATGAAGAAGGATGTCAAAGTTCCTTTGAATTATTATTAGATTGGGGAAAATATCTCCTATGCCAAGTGTATTTTGTGCCACATGATTTTATTTTCTTAGTTCTACTCATTTATGTGCTTTTTGAAACTCTTTGGAGGCCTTGTGGTCTATAAAATGTTGGATGTAATTAATTTTAATAGATAAAAAATTATTGAACTTGGTAGACATCAGATTGGTATTGTACTACTTCTATTTTCATGTTTTATGTTTTATTCTAGACTAAAAATTTATATATTCCATAAATGTTGCTAATATCAAAGCTAATTTGAAAACTAATTCCTAATATTGAATCTTACATAGCTGTTTTTATATTCCTATCAAAAAATCCAATGTGTTGCATTGGATTTGGGTACATATTCACACTCTTCAGTGGTAAAATAGTTTTTTATCTTATTTAAACTTCTTTCGTCATTTTGTATATAGCTACAAAGTGATTTGGTGAGGTATACAATGGTTTTTCTTTGATTTAGTACATTTCTTGGTGTATATGTGGACAAAAACTAGGATCCCCTTAAATTTTTGGATTTTAATGATTTTATTTAATTAGATGTTAAATATTTCATACAAATGGTTTAAATTCATGAAATGTTCCTACAAATTATTTGTATTCATGAAATTATGGAGTAATACATGTTGAATTTTTTATATCTTTATGTTACTCTATTTGCTGAAACTATTATTGAATTTAAGACTTTAAAACCATAGGCCCTCATGATTAATAGAAAAATTTGCACAACAAACCTTGAGTGAACCTAGTGCATTAGGACTTGACATTCCCAGGCCTTGGGATCTAGATAAGATAATCTTTAACTAGAAAATATTATTGATTCTTTCAAGATAGATAGATTCTTATGTTCATTTGAGCAAAGATTTATCTACATGTTGGTGTGTGTAACAATTACCACATCAACACATCTAATCATATCCTTTCATCTTGTTCACATGGATCATAATCTAAATTTTTCATTTGTGAAAAATATCAAGTTCACATGTATAACTAAGACCTTATCTAGATTCATTGAATCTAGACACCTATCCAAAAGTCAAACTATCTATTCATCTTATCCATTCATCTCATGTAAACCTCTTTATCCTAGTCATTTCCATAAATAAATAATTCTTTATCACAATCCTAAACCTAGATCCTATCCATCATATGAAACATCACATGATTCCATCCCTGATCCAAACCCTAGTCCTTATTCAAGCTTAGTTGTCCATCATCAATCATTCCTAATCATGTATTTTTCCTCTTCAAGACTCTATATCTAGAGGCTCTCATCCTTCATTTGGACATCTAGAAACAAGCTATCATAACTACATGCTATAAAAATATCTATTGAATCAAGCTTATCATTACTATTATTAAATCATATCAATATTATGCTAGACACTTAGCAACACACATATCACCATCAAAGAGAAAATCAAATGGAATAACGATGCACTCCATTTCCACTTGTTAAGGATAGAAGAAAAGATTCTAGGTGAGGGTATTGTGCTTTGTATTTATTGTTATCTATCTTCTTTCAATGTTTTCTCACCCTCTACATTTTAACATACCCGGTTGGGCCCTTATCCATATTCAAAAAAAATTATAATTTTTTTCTGAGATTTGGTGATGCAGATGTCATTTTTTTGTCGCAGAATATAAAGTGGTGCCTCTATCTCACACAGTTGCACCTATGTTGCATAAAGTGGCACCTCCATCACCTAACAATATACTTTTTTCTAATGCATTGGATCAGTTTTAGCTAGATATAGGGTTTGGATAATATTTGAGACCTTTTTTTGTAGGATTACATCATTCTAATGCTTTGTTTATCTAGGTTGATTCATCTTTTTCTTACAAAATTTAGGGATTCTAGTGTTTCTACAAAACTAGGATTTCTTGCAAGATTTCTAAGAGATCTAAGGTTTTCTTTATTTTGAGATAATTTTATCATATAACCTAAATTATTTTGGCTATATATATGTGTGTTTTTAGTGTCATATAGCTTTATTTTGTAGTTTTCCCAATTGGTTTGGTGAAAATTTTTATTTTTAGTTCCTCAATGTCATTTTTAGGCTCTATTTATGAAACTATTCCTTTGTTTAATAGAGATATTCTTATGCTTCATAGAGTTGTTCTTATACATCACCATTCCACACTTCTATTTCATAAAGTGTCACCTCTATAAGGTAAAGCTACACTTTTATTTTAGACTATCATCTCTAGGGTTTTGAGTTATTTTCCTCATCTCACCTTCTTTTCTTAGCAACTAACAAGTGGTTAAGTTGTCTAACACTTTTCAAATATTATTATCATTGATATTAATAAGTTTTGATTCATATTAATTTATTCAATTCTTGATTTTCAACCAATTTACTCTTATAAATTATCTCAATGGGGTTAATAGGCATTGTTTTCCATGTTTGGAAGTATGTGTAGACGTATGCTCTCTCATTGCACTTAGTGTGATCTTGGAGATAAGAAATATCACATTTCTTAATTTCTTTTATGTTTTTAGTGTTATCCCAAGGCTTACTATCTTGTGTGTATACTCTCCCCTTGTGCTTTATGGGATCTTGGGTGACCAAAAACACCTAGTATGGTCTTTCCTATTAGGAGGCTCGCTTGATAATTTGATCACCTCAAGGATGACCTCAACCTCATTTTTTGGCATTATAAAGGGGGAGAGAAAGATTTTTACCTCAAAGTGTATCTAAAATAATTCAAGCCAAGATGCAAGACCCTCAATCTATCAAGAATTTATTGGTGATGAGAGAAGCAAATACCCTCTTAATCTTGGGAATTACTAGACAAGCTCACCATTCATAGATCCACCAAGAACCTTGTTTTATAATAATTTTATACATTTTAGTCATTGCTTAGTGTGGTTTCAAATACAAAATCATGCCCTATGTTACTCACCATGTACTTTCTCTTGTTGACGTGAAAATTATCCCTTGCTAGAAAATTTTCCTTCTAAGGTAAGGGGTGGAAAGGTTGTACATAAAGTTTGAATTCCCTGGTTACCAATTCATTTCATTGTATGTTCCTTTGGTTGGTAGGCCCAAATTAATTCAAGATACCTACTTGAAGAAATATAAGGTTGTTCTATCATGATTATCATTTTTTCATGTGTAAAACTACTTAAGGTACTTATCCTTATCACCTTTAAAAATCAAGATGGCCATTGTGTCTTCTTATTTGATTATCTTTTACTAATTATCATTAAAATTCATCTCATACTATCAAAATATAATTATGTTTCATCCCCGACATGTATCCATCTTCTTGAGGTACCTATATATAGTTCTCTATGAAACTAAACCTTTCTTCCACATAAAGGTACCTCTATTTCATAGAGTTGTGCTTCTATTTCACATAGTGGCACCTCTATCACTTGAAGTTACAAATTTTTAATTTTACTACCATTTGGCTTTCTTCAGACCTTACCTTTAAATCTTGACCTTTCCAATCCTAGAAACATTGTGAACCATCATTTCACCTGAAAGATAAATTATTCACATAATTTCCATAAAAATATATCATCTAACCCTCAACTTATCAATCTCATTCATTATCATAACCTATTCATCCCAACCATCATTTTTAGACCTTGGTCCTATTAGCCTTCATCCTATTGTTATCATTATATCATCATAATCATCATTTATTCCATCATTAATCATCTTTATCTTCCTATCCATTTTTAATCTTATCAAATCCTTATCATATTTCACCTATATTTTCATCCAATCATAATCCATATCACACCCTATCAAAATCAGTCTTGTAAAAAATCTATCTAGATCCTAACCCTTGTTATCAAAATATTCATCAAAGCCTTTCTTAGGTGATTATCCAAACCTAAGTAAGCATATAAAATCCTTGACTAAATGATTATAAAATCTTAGGTAAATAAAATCATCCTTTATCCAATACTTACTTAAGTTATTATCAAAGCTTGAGTGAGAAAATCCAAGCCTTTCCTAGGTGATTTTCAAAGTCTAGTGTAAGAAAAAACCCCTTTCTATCCATTTCATCACTATCATCTCCATAATCTCAAATCAAAGATATATCCTCATCATCCTAATTTATTCAAATCGTTCCTAGGTCTCTCCCTCTTGAATACCTATCACAAACTCCCAAGAAAGAAAGAAAAAAATTGCCTCCCATGAATTTCCCTCATCATCTAATGATACATTCTTTGAGGAGGTAGTCTATAAAATCCCCATGGAGAATGCATTTCCATATCCATCCTACATCATACATGATCATTATTAAAGTGACCAAGACTCACCCACATCATCAGAAGAATTTTCTAAGATACCCAAGCCATGGACCTAGTGCATAGATATATTATGAAGCATCTCAACCATTATATCATTATGATATAAAATAAAGGTGCCAAAGTACCCCATGGTTTTGATAAATCAAAAATCACCCAACAAATTCCTTCTACACCACCCTTCTATTTAAACCATATCTTCCATCTTCTTCTAGTCACTCCATTTCATATCAAAGCATCAATCCCTCATCCCACTTTCATATCAAAGTCCCCTCTCACACCCAAAAAAATCCATCACATATCCATCAACCTCAACATCCCATCCTTTCTTCTTAAATTTATATACATCTCATCTACCCATAAATACCTCCAATATTATAATCCCATTTCATCCTCTTATCAATACCAATGCATATCATCCTCTCAACCTCCCATATCCAAATATCAATCACCCACTTTAAACTAACAAGTAACATTGAGCAGGATGTGTAGAAAATAAAGGATACCCTTAAGGGAGTTTAATTAAGAAATCACAAGAAATAATACACCTTCCAGGAACTATATCCTTATCCTTTAAAAAATTCCATTGCCATGATCCCTTTCTCCAAAACTTTGAAATTCCTAAATTTGACAAGTACAAGGGAAAGGGAGATCCTAGGTATCATTTAAAGGAGTTATACGTCACATGCCAAGAGGTCTATTATATTTTCACGTACCTCTTGAGTCTCTTCCCTATAATCTTGGGTGTATAATCCCTTAATTGGTTCACTCACCTCCCTCATAGGACAACTAGAGCATTTTTTGAGCTAGACAATAAATTCTTCGCTCACTTTTCTTATAATATAGAACATTATATCACCATGATAAACCTTTACAACACTAAATAGAAGAATTATTAATAATTTTCCTCATTATTTCAAAGATAAAGATATATTTCTATCCACTTTGTATTAACCATACCTAAAAAATTCATCACTATCTTTGTCAAGAACCGCAACACTAAATTGGGCTTCAATCTCCACATGCAATGTGCTCACTCCTTTGATGAAATCATAGAAAATGAGTTTACATAGTACATAGAAAATCCCTTATCACCAAAGGCCTACTAAATATATACAAATAATGCAAAGACAAAAATCCCCAATCTAGTGAAAAATATCATTTTTGGAATAGAAAAAAAACATGCTCAATTATGGTGTGACTAGTTCAAAACATGTTCAAAATATTTAAATACCTAAGCCACCATAATCATCTCACAATAATATAGCTCCCTAACAACATGTGTCTATCCCTAAAGGTCAACCTAAATGACACACTAAATGAGAATATACCTCCATGGGTAAACCAATTGAAACCATTCTCTAGAAGCTCATCCAAGCCAACATGATCCAATTACCACCCATCAAATCCCTTTGTCCTTATGTTTCCAAACCCTCTTGGTTCAAAGAACATGAATTTTGTGATTATTGTAGGGTCCATGGACAAAAATCATCCACATGCATGAAACTAAGTAACTCGATCCAAGATCCTATTGATCGAGGATATATCTCTATCAAAGGATATAGATCCCTTAAGATAAAATTAGGTATATAAAAGAAACCTTTTCCTTAGGATAATGATGGTAAAAACTTTACATCATACAATGCAATACCTTATACATCGAACAATAATAATTCATCTAATCTATTATTGTCCACATTGAATAAAGTCCTTCCCAAGTAGCCTCCATAACTACTAGAGAACCTAATTGAGCCACTAGCTAGTGTTGTCAAATCACTATTAAAGGAGCTTTTCCCTCCTCTAAAACTACACATCAATATAGCATCATCAACCACTTAAGTAAAATACCAACATAAATATCTATCCTTGAGCAACTCAAAGCATATCCAATCAACAAGGACCTCCTAGAGAAATCCCTCCTTGAATATCATGTCCCTAATGGTATTAATTTTGTTCAATTTCAAGTCATGATAGGACACTTATCATCTCCACAATCCCTCATATTTTCCACTAAAGATATGTCTTCCATTAATCTAGGTCATAAAATTTTTCTATACCTTAAATCCCACATCCATAAGACCACAATAAAATGTGTCCTAGTAGATGGTGGATCGAGACATAATCTTTGAATCTTAAGTCTATTAAAGCAACTAGAATATTCTAATAATTTTGACCCCCAAATAAAGATAACCATCAAATAATATGATGAGGTTGAGCATGAATCTAAAAGATATATTAAGATACCTTTTGTGTGGTCTCACAACATGCCCCAAGATTGTAAGGCTTGGGTACCCAAGTAAAAAAAATTAATAACTCTTATGGTATGAGCCAGCTAGTTGGAAGATCACCGGAAGTAAAAAGTAAAGAAAATCTTTAATCAAAGATTAATTCATAATGTAAGTGTTCCAAGTATCGGATACCGAAAACCAAGAATGTTGGAAAGGTAGACAAGGTAATGCAAATAAGAGTAGAGTGTTCTGGTCCAAGATTTGTCTGGTAAGATGGAAGTTTGGTAAAATCAAAGTCCCAGAAAAGTTAATGGGTAAAGCCGAATACTGGGTATCAGGTATCAGGTTGCGATGTAAAGTGAATTTTGAGATTTTTTGATTATCTAATGAGCCCGATATTCTTCTGATCCAGTATATGTAGAAGATACTCATGCGAGGATGTATAATGTGCTAGGAAAGTGTATTATTTATAAGAAAAATATGTTATAATATTTGAATAATCTTTTTATTTACATGAGATTGTTATAAAAAAAAATTAAAAAGGGATTTAATGAGTGGAATTTCTGATTATAGGAGATGTACATTGTGATACAAAGTTTTGGTATGAAAGGTCAGGGAAATCAAATTCATAGATAGATCCGATGGTGTTGTTAGGCTCAATGATACACTTTATAAGCTCATGCTAGAATAAATTCAGTTACAAACTATTGCAAGTATGGATGTGTTTGGTGGTGTTTTCATTAATGTTGTCATTGATTTCAACATAGTTCAGGTTGTTGTAGATGGTATAGAAGTGCTTAGAGTACATGGAGCTATGTTTATGAAGTGGTAACTATGTTTTTTCCAAGTTCTTTTGAGAAAATTTGAGAAACAAAGAAAGTAGTGTTGAAGAGTGTTCTAAGTGTGCTCTGGTATTGTGCTCTTCAATTCTCCTATGTTGATGTTATGCCTATGTGAATCTATAAGTATGTTCTTAAGCTTCAATGGATCATATATCTTGAGTTTTAGCTTCTGGGTTGATGGAGAGTAGAAGTTGTGTTCGTCAGTGTGTAAACTAGTTTGTCAAATTTGGTTGTGGACTAGGAGAAATTTTTTTGCTCCTCGGTTGTCCGATATTTGGGTTCAGATCTTGCGGATCTGGGAAATAACTCTTTCTAATGATTTTTGTGTTCTAGAAAATTTTATTATGGTTTGGTGCTCTAGAAGACCTGCTCTTGAGCTCTGGTATCTTTATTGATTGATCTAGCTGGACTGGTGATGAGTTATTTGAGAATAAAGTTTGTTGAAGTTGTTACGGATGTACCTGAGGTGTTCCCAAAGATGGTTAAATATCTAATGAAGCATGTTGAGTAATCCGTGTGAGATTATCTTGCTGGTGATGCATGTACTTCAAATATTATTGTTGTTTTCATTAGGTTTGGCTGACCTGGTGTTTACATGTTACATTAACCTTTTGCATCGATTTGAGAAAGTGTCTGCGTGATCCAAGATGTTGTTTGGGTCCTAAATTAAATATGTATTTGGTCCTCTCACATTCTTATCCACTACAGGAATTTTGAGTAGCCGACCTAGTTTTTATTTGAATTTAAAATTGTTTAGCCAACCTTGGTGAATGTTTCTAAGGTTGATGATGGTATAAAAGAAAGACAAGTTGTAACGAATTTGATATACATCCATAAGTCAATTCGAGCAAGAGAAGAGTGTGCGAAAAAGTGTAAAAATTAGAGTGTGGAAGAGAAAATCAAGGCAAAAATACTTTATTGTGTCAATCTTCTGATCAAGTTGTGAAGTGTGTGTAATTCCTAGTTGTGGATCTGTATCTATCTCCTTGTATTTTTTGTAGGCAGTGAGCCTCCCTTTCTGGATAGTGAGTTCTAAGGCAGTGAGCCCTTAATCTGGGTAGTGATCCTTTGTATCCGATATTGCATTACTTCTATATTGTGAGTTAACCCTCACCGTGGTTTTTCTCTCATTGGTTTTTCCATGTAAATCTGGTGTCTTTGGTGTTTACTTTCTATTATTTTACATTCCATGATTACAATTAATAACAGATTGATATTAAGGTAAAAAAATTAAAAGTAATGTTTTTGATACAACTAATTCACCCCCCCTCTCAATTATCTTGTGAATTTCAACAATTGGTATCAGAGCTCTTGTTCCTTGGTGAAAATCTTAACCACTTGAGGGAGATCATATGGTCCATAAGTTGCAGCTTCCTATTCTCGATGGATCTGATTACAATGATTGGAAAGAATAGATGAGGAGTTATCTTATTTCACTTAGTTTCAATACATGGAAAGCCATGGAGACAAATAATGTGATCCCAGTAGCTGGTCCTTCCTCTACTGACGAGGTTGTAGCTTTTGAAGAGAATGAAAGAGCAAGGTATGCCCTCTTTAGTGCTTTATCTAAAAATGAAAGAATGAAATTCATATCTCTAGCTATAGCTAATGACATATGGACAAAATTGAAAGAAATTTTATGAAGGAAATGAGAGAGTAAAGTTTTCAAGGAAATTAAATGCTAAGAGAAAATTTGAGAACTTGAGAATGGAAGAAGGAGAATACATCGTAAGCTATTATCAGAGAGTTGAAACTATAGCAATTGAAATCAAGAATCAAGGTGGTACCATGAAGGATGAAGATATAATTGAAAAGATCCTGATGACCTTACCAGAAAATTGCAATGACAAAGTATCTACTCTTGAAGAATAATATGATCCAAATACATTTACTAAGGAGCATCTATTTGGAGTCCTGACTACAATTGAGATGAGAAAATTTGCAAGCGATAAGGAGAAGAATAAAACAAAATTTAAAGAAATGAAGATAGAAGATGATTTCGATGATGATGATACATAATATCTAGAAGCAAATTTCACAAGGAGACTAAAGAAATGTACTGGTAAATACAAAGGTAAGATTCCCTTTAAGTGTTTCAGTTGTGGAAATATTGGTCATTATGCATCAAGATGTCCTAATAGAGCTACACAAAAGAATAATAAGGATGGTAATAACAATAACTACAAAGATAAGAAGGATAAGAAGTTCAAGAATTCGTACTATGTCAAGGAAGATGCAAGAATTTTTGATGATGAATCTGACCTTGACAAAGACAAAGATGAATGTTTGTTTCTAGCCTTGGAAAATAAATGTGAAAAGGAACTTAGTCTGGAGAGCATGATGGATGAGCCAAAAGGTACTCTGGTGACTGCTCTTCATGCCATACATGATGAAGACTTTTGGGTAATTGATAGCGGATATTCAAATCATATGACTTGAGATAAGAGTAAGTTTACTAAACTTGAGAAGTATGATGGAGGAATAATTATGTTTGGAGATGATTATGGTGTTAAGATGGTTGGTAAAGGAACAATTAGCTTTGATGGAAAACATAATATTGACAATGTTTATTGAGTAAGGGTTTAAGGAATAATCTCTTAAGTGTTGGACAAATGTGCAAAAAATTTTTTAAGCTTGTGTTTTAGGATAACACTTGTGAGATCAGGAAAGGATCCAGAACTATGGTAGCAGCTAGGAAAATAACTTATGGAAACATCTATCAACTTAAAGGTGGTAATGGTCAGTGTTTTTTTTCTTAGATTAGTGAGAGTTGGCTCTGACACTGAAGGATGGGACATGTGAATTTTGAGTATTTGGTTAGGATCAGTTGTAGGGAAGTTGTTAGAGATCTACCTAGAATCACAAATCCTTCAAATTCAATCTACAGAAGTTGTCAAATGGGAAAGCAGACAAGAACCAATTTTAAAGGAAAGTATCAATCTTCTACTGGAATGCCAAAATTAATCCATATAGACCTATGTGGTCCTACAAGAACATGAATCCTAAGTGGCGACAGGTACTTTATGGTCTTGATTGATGATTATTCTAGGATGACATGGGTTACATTTCTTAGAGAAAAGACTCAGACTCTTGATAGATTCAAGGTGTTTAAGGCAAGAGAAGAAAATGAGGAAAATTGGAGGATTAAATGCTTAAGGTCTGACAGAGGTGGAGAATTTACCTCTGGTGAGTTCAATGGATTCTATGAAGAGCATGGCATAAAAATACATTATTCTACTCTTAGAACCCCTCAGCAAAATGGAGTTATGGAAAGAAAGAACTGGATTGTTTAAGAGGCTTTTAGAACTATGATGAAATAATCAAATATTCTTGACGTGTATTGGAGAGAATAAATTCATACTGTTGTTTACATTTTTAACAGAGTTCAAATCAGGTAACAACACTAAGACTCCTTATGAGTTGTGGGTTGGTAAGACTCCTATTGTGAAATAATTTAAGGTATTTGGTAGCAGATGTTACATTAGAAGAGATGAAGAAAATATTTGAAAGTTTGATGCTAGATGTGATGAAGGAATTTTCCTTGGATATTCAAATAACCACAAGGATTACAGATGTTTTAATAAGAGGCTAAGAAAAATAATTGAAAGTACTAATATGAAGGTTGATGGAGCTATGCATATACCACTGGAAATAAATGAAGTTGAACTTGATGATCCTATCTGCATGCAAATACAAGAAGAAGAAAAGGAAGAGAAAGAATAAAATGATGAAGAGGAAGAGATTTCAGAACCTACACCCAAGACTCCTAAATATGTTCAGAGAAATCATCTGGAGGAACAGATAATTGGAGAAAAAAGTGAAGGAGTGAAGACAAGAAGAAAATTGGTGGAGGAAAACTTGTGTTTACTTTCTAATATTGAACCTAAAATTGTGAATGAAGCATGTAATGATGAAGCTAGATGAAAGAAATGAGAGAAGAACTACAAAAATAGAGAATAATGAGACATGGGAACTACTCCCTAGACCTGCAAACAAGAATGTAATTGGTTGAAAATGGGTATTCAACAACAAATTGAATGAAGATGGTGAAGTAGTAAGGAATAAAGCAAGACTGGTATGACAAGAATACTCATAGGTTGAAGGAATATATTTTGAAGAAACTTTTTCACCTGTAGTGAGAATGAAGGCCATTCAGATGTTCTTGGAATTTTTCACCTCATAAAGACTTCAAGGTATATCAGATGGATGTCAAGTCTGCATTTCTGAATGGAGAAATGGAAGAAGAAGTATATATGGAGCAACCAGAAGTTTTTTCACTATCAGACAAATTGGACATGGTTTGTAAGTTAAAGAAGGCATTAAATGGACTGAACCAAGCTCCTAGAGCTTGGTATACTAGATTGGATAGATACTTGATAAAGCAAGGATTCAACAAAGGGTCCACAGAAAACAATCTTTACTTCAAGGTTGAGAAAGACAACATGTTAAAAATTGTGGTATATGTTGATGACATCATCTTTGGTGGAAATGAAGGTATGTGTAATAAATTTTTTAAAGAGATGCAAAAAGAATTTGAAATATCTATGATTGCTGAACTAAAATTTTTCCTTGGACTTCAAGTTAATCAAACTGACAAAGGGATATTTATCTCACAATATAAGTATGTAAAGGAATTGTTGAAATTTTTTGGGATGGATGACTCCAAACCGGCTTGTACCCCTATGGTAACCAAATTCTAGCTAGGTAAGGAAGATGAATCTACTAAAGTTGATCACAACATGTATAGATCCATGATTGGTGGACTGTTATATCTTACTGCTACTAGACTTGGCATTATGCATGCAATATTTTTAGTTTCAAGATTTCAAGCAGAACCGAAGGAAGCAAATGTTACAACTGTGAAAAGGATATTAAGATATCTTGAAGGAACTCCAAAATATGGGCTATGGTATCCAAAGGATGATGATTTCAATCTAAATTCCTATATTGATGTAGATTGGGCTAGTTATGTTCATGATCGAAAGAGTACAAGTGGTGGTGCATTCTTTCTTGGATGAATATTAGTTTCATGGTTGAGCAAGAAACGGGATTCAATTTCTTTATCCACTGTAGAAGAAGAGTATATTGCAGTAGCATCATGTTGTACATAGGTACTATATATGAAGCAAACCTTGATGGACATAGGTGTGGAAAGTGATAAACCTATCTCTATATTCTATGACAATACAAGTTCTATAAACATCTCAAAGAATCTAGTGATGCATTCTAGAATAAATCACATATCTATCAAGTATCACTTCTTGAGGGAGAAGGTATTGCAAAATGAAGTTAGACTTGAATGTGTACCTACCAAGGAACAAGTTGTAGACATATTCACTAAAGCCCTTCTAAAGGATAATTTTGAGTATCTTAGAGGGAAGTTAGGGGTTTCTGCCCCTCCTTCTTTGAACTAAGTGCACATGGAGGTGCATCAATCCAGTGGATTCACATTTCTCTTTGTTCTAGATTTATGATTGAGGTCTACTCCTTAGGGGGAGTAGAAAAGTGTATTGTTGTAGTATGTGATGTGTTTATACTCCTAAGGGAGAGTGTACAGATCTCTATATGGAAAGAATTTCCTTTTCCATTGATTTCAAAGGGGGAGAGAGAGCACTTCTAGAGAGAAATTCTATGCTTGTGTAGGTTGTCACTTTTGAAAATCATGTATGCCTATGGGAGAGAGAGCATGTGGAAATTCTATGTTTGGTAGGTTGTCACTTCTGAGAAGCATGTATGTTGTCTTTGATGGTTTTTCACATCATGTGTTGCCATCAATGACAAAGGGGTAGATTGTTGCAAGTATGGATGTGTTTGGTGGTGTTGTCATTAATGTTGTCATTGATGTCAACACTGTTTAGGTTGTTGCAGATGGTATAGAAGTGCTTCGAGTACATGGAGCTATGTTTATGAAGTGGTAACTATGTTTTTTCCAAGTTATTTTGATAAAATTTAATAAACAAAGAAAGCAACTTGTTGAAGAGTGTTCTGAGTGTGCTCCAGTATTATGCTTTGCATTTCTCCTATGTTGATGTTATGCATGTGAGGATCTGTAAATATGTTCTTCAGCTTCAATGGATCATATATCTTGAGTTTTAGCTTCTGGGATGATGGAGAGTAGAAGTTGTGTTCACCGGTGTGTAAACTGGTTTGTCAAAGTTATTTGGTTATGGACTAGGACAAATGTTTTAGCCCCACATTCATTCGATATTTGGTTTTAGATCGTGCGGATTTGGGAAATAACTCTTTCTAATGATTTTTGTGTTCGGAATTTTTTTCTTATGGTTTGGTGCTCTAGAAGACCTGCTCACAAGCTTCGGCATCTTTACTGGTTGATCCAGTTGGATTGGTGATGATTTCTCTGAGAATAAATTTTGTTGAATTTGGTGTACATGTACGTGAGGTGTTCCCAGAGATGGTGAAATGGCTAATGAAGCATGTTGAGTAATCCGTGTGAGATTATCTTGCTGGTGATGCATGTACTTCAAAGATTATTGGTGTTTTCATTAGGTTTGGCTGACCTAGTATTTACATGTTACATTAATCCTTTGCATCAGTTTGAAAAAGCATGTGCGTGATCCAAGATATTTTTTGGGTCCTAAATTAAATATGTAATTGGTCCTCTCACATTCTTATCCACCGCAGGAATGTTAAGTAGTCGACCTAGTTTGTATTTGAATTTAAAATTGTTTAGCCGACCTTGGTGAATGTTTCTAAGGTTGATGATGGTGTAAAAAAAAGACAAGTTGTAGCAAATTTGATGTCAATCCATAAGTCGATTCGAGAAAAAGAAGAATGTACGAACAAGTGTGAAAAGTAGAGTGTGGAAGAGTGAATCAAGGCAACAATACTTTATTGTGTCAATCTTCTGATCAAGTTATGAAGTGTGTGTAACTCCTAGTGGTGGATTTGTATCTATCTCTTTGTATTTTTTGTAGGTAGTGAGCCTCCCTTTCTGGACAGTGAGTCCTAAGGAAGTGATCCCTTAATCTAGGTAGTGAGCCTTCGTATCTGGTATTGCATTACTTCTATATTGTGATTTAATCCTCACCATGGTTTTTCCCTCATTGGGTTTTCAATGTAAATCTAGTGTCTTTGGTGTTTACTTTATGTTATTTACATTCCATGATTACACTTAATAAAAAATTGATATCAAGGTGAAAAGTTTAAAAGTAAAGTTTTTGATACAACTGATTCACCCCCCTTCTCAGTTCTCTTGTGTATTTCAACAAAAATATGTGCTAGATATTGGGAACCTAGGACTATAGAGTTTAAGCATATGGAAAAGAAGTCTACCCATTATGGGAGTTACTCATTCCTTGAATGTTTAAATCGAGGATGAACTTGAAGCGTAGGAATTGAATTTACACTTAATTTTTTTATATATATGATAATTTCTTACATTCTTATGAGTGGATTTGTTTGGATCCAAGAAGGAACCCTAATAAGAAAGGATTAAAGCCTGAAGAGCTTCAATGAACAATTGAAGTTGATCTTCGTTGACTTCAATTGTAATTTTCTAGTCAATCACTATATTCCACGTGCCTTGATATAATTGGTCCCTTGGATTTTCTCTCATGTATTTTTCTTATCCTATTAGTTCCTTGTGTTCTATAAAAGGCTAGAGGATACCTTTCTTTAAGTTAAATTCAGAATTTGTGGATGTCGAAAGAGCTAAAACTTCTTTAAGTTTTGTTCTGTTTTCTTGTTTTTTGAATCATTCTGATCTAAAAACTTGTATGCACATAGAAATTAATCAATATCATAGCCAATTTGATAGCTACCTATCTCATGAATCTTTTTAAGTTGGTTTTGTTAGTTCAGTTGAACAAGACTAAATGTTACGTCATTTAAGGGTGCATGCAGAACCTACTCAGTGTCCAAACTAAAATGCCTCTCTTTAAAAGCTCACGCCATTTTATATGTATCTTTGAAGCAATATGGTGAATTATAAAATGCTTTGCTTTGATTTGATTAATTCTTTGGGTCATGCGTGGAGAATAACTGAGAGAAATTTTAATTTTTAGTATTTTTTATGCTTTATTTTAGAGTAGATGTTTAAATTCTTGAAATTGTTCCAAATAATAGATGAATGAATTGAAATTTATTGAAAATATTTCGTTGTCTATGAAATTGTTGAATGCTTAATGCTAAATATACTTAAGTGATAGAAAAAAAAAAATTGATGTTCATGAAATACTACTTTAAATGTTTTAATTTCATGATATTTCTCTTATGATCCAATTGAAAATTCAGTGTCTAATATATGATTCTAAACAACATATTCCCTTTGAGATTAATAGAAAAATCACATCATACCTTGGAGCGAACCTAGTACAATCATGACCTAGTTATCAGAGACTTCGGATTGAACTGAGTCAATCTTTTGTTCTGTTAAGGCAGATTCCCCTTTTAGATTGTCTTGTTCCATATATTTCAAGAACTATAGGCTCTTTGCGGTTTGTCTATGAATATTTTATTTGAATTTTTGCTGGGAGTGAAATGGTTGTCAATAGGAATTGGCACTAGAAGGAGGGCCTATTTTGAATTTTATACTAGTCCTGGGTTTAAGAAAAAATCTTATAAAGTTAAATTGAATGCAAGCTGGTAATTTCAGTATGGAATTTGAGAAACTTTGGAAAATTCTTAACTAGAGATTACATCCTTTGAGTTTATTCACCTTTGGTAGAGTCACCGAGTGTAAAATTCATGATACAACTAATCATGGTGAACTTTATTGTGATTTTTTTCAACCATGGTAAGCTTGGAAATGTGTAAAGTGATTCCACTAACAAAAGAAGTCCTAACTACTAGAAGAAAAGAACCATTAGTGATAAATGTGTGCAACCCTAGTGGAATTAAAAATATTAAAAAATTAGCTAATATGTCAAAATAGTTGGATAACTACAATTATTATAAAGAAAATCCTATAATGTTGCAGGAAAATAAATGAGAATGTCAAGATTTAGAGACATCACATCATAAATGAGGAAACAACATTAATGATTCATCATTCTCCTTATATGTGGAAAATGCAAATGAGGAAAAGGAGTGGGAAAATTGAGCGGGAGATGCGTATATTTTTGTAATGCACTAAATTCAACACTCAAAATATAGTTAAAGACATAACACTAATTTCAAATTTTGTTCACTTATGCTTGCAAAACTCTCAAAGTTTTGCTACCAATGCAAGCATAATAAAAAGATAAACAACTTATGACCAGACATAACTATAATTCTTTTAGTTAGGTAACTAAATTTCTTAGACCATCATGGTCAATTCAAGAGGAGATGTAAAATCTACATCACCGACGTACACTTAAATAGTTCAACCAACCCAAAGTTAATCTGGAACATTATATAGGTCACATGCCAAAAATAACATATATATATATATAACAATAGTAAAATCAAGAATAATAAGAGAACAAATCCTAGGGGCTAGACCTAGTCCTCGGGGGCTGGTCTCAGACGGCCTTGCCTACGTATATAATTTGCAGAGGAATCGTAGTTCAACAACTAGAGTTCAACCATCTCCCACATGGTTGGATAACAAGGGAAAATAATTATCAGGTTAAAAAGGTATCTTAACATCAACATCAACACAAACTCCTAACACCTCTCCACACAGTACTATTAGGTAATAATAGTTCAAGTTCAAGGGTTACGTCTGAACCTACATATGGGATTTCCCAAGAATCTTCCAAAACTACAAAATAACCCACACAACCCTCGTCTACCCGAAAACTCAATATTCAACCCTTATAATTGACAAAAAAATAAAGGAGAGCAAGAGAATGGAAGTGCTCACATGGAGAAGTTAACTATATATGTGTGACATGCTATATTTACTAATGTTGTAAGTATGGCCCATTATCTCATATCTTGCATTAGATTTTAGGAACTATGTTCCCATTTGAAAACATATACTAATCTCACTATTTTTGATATATAACAATCATAAGAGATGATGTATTCTAGAAGAACTAGCCTATAATAATTAATTTAAGAGTAGAGTGTTAAAAGGATGTGACACATTAAATTAACAACTATGTACTCAGATGTCATACACTTTTAAAAAAAAGATTGGAAGAGACTCCTGAGAGGTTCTCCATCCCCTTTTACCTTCTACTTGCAAAACAATTAAAGAAACATACTGATATATCATAACTTTCAATACCATATACCCTATGTATCATGTTCATTATCCATAGGATGAATACATAAATATGTTATACACTATATGTATAAACTCATGTCTATGGCTAAATTTAATGTCCTAAACAATGCTAATGAGTTAAAGGAACCCCTTTAAAAGCATTACCTCTATGCTAATAATTTACATAGTATAACATCTTATTGATAATTACCGGTGTCAAGAACTATATACATTAACAATGTAAGAAGATAATTTAAAATAAAAGGAAAAGAGGAAATAGTTCTCATAGAGTCGACATGTTTACTTTTATTAAATGACATCTTTAATTTATGACATAAATAGTTACAATCATTAGTAGACTAGATATATCCTTAGAAAATTTATCCCTAATTATGAAGACAACTAGAATATACTAAAACCCATTGGTTTGTTCCAAGTCTATCTTATTAGATTTTGGGTCTATAATGATAATCATCATATTATTATGTGTTGAGTAGCAATAAAGTTTAGGTCTTACAGAGATACAACCATGGGCCTTTTAATGACAACATAACTTTTGAGTTAACCATATTTGGTTATATATAAAGGTTGAACAATTATAAAGTTCTTAGAGACTTTTCATTTCATCTAGTAATCTTAGACACGACCATAACTTTCTAGAACCTCAACACTATATCAGATATGAAATGTAGAAACTTCACCATGAGAAATAATATATAAAAATAAATATAATCATAATCCCACTTTATTCATTTGACCTCCACTTTTATTTACTTATTTATTTTTCCTTAACTTTGAACTACTTAAAAACTATCTTATTTATTTTACAATATTTAAATATATATATATATATAATAAAATAAATAAAACTAATTTCATGAAATTTATAGAACAACTAAATGCTATTTCTTTTTAAAAAGATAGCATACCTAGAATATCCTTTAAAACTAGGGAATCTTCTTGTCTTTAATATATTCTAATTTTAAATTAATGTAATCTCTTTCTAAGGGAAATGGATATATTCTCCCTTCCTTAGTTGAATGAATCTGTATATTTCATGAAAATATGATTTTGACCAAAATTGAAGTCTTTTAATAATTAAAGTGACTTCATAAAACGTATCAAATTTCCAGCGCCCACACCCATATCATTAGGCTCAATAAACGTAATTTTCAATTACTCTTTTTTTTTTCTAATGTATTTTTATTCAAATCCCTCAATTTTAATCGGTGTTGTTTTACTTTTCTACGCATTCCCTTAATACTTTTGGTTTTAGTGGAGTATTTCTAAGGGCAACTGAAAACATTATTAAGTGAAGAGTACAAGATGTATACTCTAATACAACCAACATACATAAGAATGCCCAAAACTACTTTCTTTTCCCAAGATGATGACTATTGGTAACTTCAGTTTATTACAAACAATAGCTATTACTTTATTTACCATTGGTCTTTTGATTGTTCATGCATTAAAGCTGTATTTTTATTTCATAAGGAAACCCTCATCAGTTCTTAAAGTTGGCAAAGGTAAAAGCAATTCAGCTGCAAGCTACAGCACTCAGCTAGCTGATTATTTGCAGATCTGAGGAAGCATGGCAAATTTCCAAAGGGACGTGAAAAGTACAGGAAGAGGAAAAATAGTGATTTGGGCACCTTTCTATTTGACAGAGCAACATATATTAATATTTATTTTGTTACAGAGATCATAAATTTTTTTAATTTTGGGACAAAATAAGACTACAGGGAAGTTGTCTCACAGATAGTAATGATTTGGTAGAGAAGTATGCAAAGTGTGGAAGGCTAGACAAGTAACGTAAACTATTTGACACAGTGCCCCAAATGAATGCAATCTCAGAGTCTGCAATGTTTGCAAGATATGCACATAATGGATTTCGAAGGGTATTTAAACTGTGAATGATGAAAGTCCAAGATCATGTAAATTGGGTGATTCTCTTGTATGAGAAACATTTCTTAAAGTTAACAGATTTAAGACATAGTGAAAATACATCTGCCATCGAGCATGTAGTGGGTTTGGTCTGATATTTCAACTAGCACTTGAAAGTTTAAAATAATGTAAAGTCAATAGAGACAAATATAATCGCTTATTATTTTCAATCTTATAAAATTAGAGACAATGAAAAATGGTGAAAATTAAATTACATATGTGTGAATGAGCTGCTCATTTACTTCTAGTTCTATGAAATCGGTAAGAAACTGGCTCACAATGGCACCATATGCAGGAGTGAATAGCTTGATGTTCACTTGTTCCACACTGGCAAAGGTTGTGTCTCCTACACCTAGAATGAGCCGAGCCATGGTAATATCTTGACGTTTTGTCAACTACTTATCTCAACTTTATTCTATTACTTCTATATTCCTCTCCTTTCTCTCTCTCCTTCTTCCTCTCCTTCAATGCAATGAGATACTTCAAGTGCATTGTTACACAGTTCATGGGCCTTGACAACACTACCACAGTTTTCTTTTCTTTTCTTTCTTTCAAAAATCCTCCTCCAGGCGTCTGCTACTACCTCCTGGATATTCCTTCCTCAAGAGGCTCCCGAGAAGGATAAATCACCGCAGTCATAGTCACTTGATTTCCCCATCAATACTGGAAAATTAATTCGTGGGAAAACTTGTGTCAGGAAGAATTTATAGGCCGAAATCGTAGCCTTGGTCTATTCCATCAATCAATTTCCAGCTGTTCTCCCTTGCACAATATGCCTACCCTTTATTGCAAGGTCCCTTCAGCCTTTATGCCTTTATGGATGTGACTGCCCAATTCTCTTTTCTTTAGATTATTCATTTAATCTCTTCAATTGTGGTGCAGTTGTGGCTACTTTTGGCTATGGCCTCAATCTCGTGAAAAACACAACCTTAATAAGTAGTAATGACATTTAGGTAGATTCTACCATTTTTTGTAAGATAGTATCTGAACATAATAATCATTCTAGATTTGTTTAAATCTATCATTTTCCCTTTTCCAAATGTTGTACAGAATGGTGAGCATGCATATTGACCTCTTCCGATTGAATCCCTACCTTCCATGTTTAGAAAAGCAAACACTCCCTTAATGGCAAAGTAGACAAGATAATAAATATATAATATTGTTTTGGTAGTAACATTAAGAAGATGGGATGGTTTTCTTGAGTTTAGGTGGTGCATTTACCAAAGAAACTGACTTAATCATGTTGGATGATCTGCATCTTAAATGGCCTCCCCTATCATTAGCAAGTTAGGTAGGATTGTGAATAAATCGATGGAAGGATAATAGGTTTGATTTAAACTTCCATCCATCCATTACATCATTACACAATATTCAAAATTCATCTGAACATGTATTGTTGATGTTGCTGTAGTAGCAAATATTAAAAGTATAACATTAATTGCTGAATTTTATGGTTGAAGTTAGTTTATCAATCCCCGATCAATAGTCATTTAAAAGAATTCTATAATGCATGCTAATACCACTTGACTAATTATAATATTACTAATAGGTGAAATCCATAGTAGATGTAACAACAATGAAAGTAATGGTATTAGTTTAAATCCTAATATTACTAATGATAATAGAGTTGATAATGGTCTCAATTTATGTATAATTGTTATTATAATTAATATTGATAAAGAAAATCATATTATTAATAATATTATGATTACCATTTTTCCAAATTAAATTATCGATTATAATAATTAGACCATGTTCACATGTTTCATCAATCCAATTTGACTAATTAAGAATAATGTAACTTACTAAAAGAATGTAAGAGATGTAAATATTGCACCAATGGTAGGGCCTTACAATTTTACCCCAAGTTGAAAATTTACAAGATAAAAAAGAAAATTTTCCCGATTTTATGCAAGATACAGAGTATCAAACTTTTAATTTTTCTCTCTTTGATAACAATATAAATTGTGATATATCTTGGTCTAACAAAGTGAAAAGTGAAGACAGGACCAAAGACATGAAGATTTTTGGAGGATAAAGTAGAGAAATGGACACAACCGTTCATGGAAATGAATAGAATATAGGGACAAACCATGAACTAGGACTAGAAGAAGGTAGAGTATGGTCACATAAAATTAAGTGTGTGCAATCAACATTTAATGAGGTCATTTTCATACATATGAGCCAAGTCATTGGTAAGTACACCTTTGACTTTATGATTATTAAATGTAGAAAATTTAAAATAATTCATTGTTACAATATAATTGTTAAGATTTATTTGAATGAATTTAAAGATAAACCTGTTGTAATTCATACTAAAATGACAATGGAAATATTCATAGAAATTGGAATTAGTTGTTCTGTTAGGGTTAATCACTTGTTAGATTAGAAATTTGGTTAGTTAGGGTTTGTTTTGTTTTATTTGCTTTCTTTGTTGTTTCTTTTCTTTCTTTCTTTCTTTTTTCTTTTCTTTCTGTTTGGCCTTTGAATTTGCAAATTCTTCTTAACTTATCTTGCATGCATGAGAGTTAATCTGAACATTTGTAAAATTATACCATGAAATGCAAAATGATAAAACCATACACAATAAATACACACTTTAAGATGTACTAAAAGCTATATATGTATGTGTGTGTATCACATATATACATGAGTAACAAAATTATTTCTTCAAAAGGTGAAAAAGAGTAAGCCTAGTTGTAGGTATTAGTAGCCACTCAGTCAATACATGACACCTCATCTATATCAGAGATAAATACCCTATGTAGGTGAGTTCCTGATGAATTTCAAAGTTGCGAATATGGAGGTCTATGAGGAAAGGCCAGTGTTGAACTACTTCCTCATGTTTCAGGAGCTGGGGAATATAATCCATGGATAGAATTCTGATGGTTAGGTGTGCAACAGACAAAATAGTGTTTAGATTCTCCAAATATTTAGGTCTTACTATCAAATTGGTAGCCAATCAAACATCTTCCACATAAATCCCAATATAAAGAAGAGATGTTATAAAATGAGAAGCCACATTAGAGTAAAAGAAAAAGCAGCGGTTCAATTCTACATCATTTTTCCCAAGAACTAAGCACAAGTTTGGTATACTGAAACTGGAAGTCCCAATGAAGAAAATCTTTTGAAGCCTTTGCAATGTGATACTTCCTAAGAAAACATTTTGGCAACGAGAGTAGTTTAATAAAATTGGAGTATCCATGGCCTAGAATAAAATGAGAATAAACAGAGAAAAATAATATAGAGATAGAAAAGAAAGCCTAAGAAAACATGTGGAATTTATAGAAAGACATGAGGAAGTTGCGGTACATAGTTGCCTCGAGTGAAGTCCTGAAATCATAAGCAAGGTGGCAACCAAACAATTATCTTCATAATGGAATTTTTAAATCAAATTAATTCAAATTTGAGTAGTATTAATTATGGAGGTGCTTGTGTGTGTGAAACAGAAAGGAAAATGAAGCCGGTAAGGCAATACATGTCATCACCTGGGTAAGTTTAAAGAAATGATATGTGAAAAGTTAGGCATGTGAATTTAATGCAAAATAATGTGATCATGTTTCAATGTAATCATGACAATCTCGATCCATTAATGAGGTGTAGCACCATCAAATCAAAAGTGCTAGCCTATTATTTAGCAGTTGCCATAAGATTTAATTGGAAGCATGGTAACTAATGTTTCTAAATTTAGATTTAATTTGGTGATTAAATTGTTTGTTGCTAAATTTTAATTTATGCATATTTTTTAACACATAGTGAGTTACATTTAGCTAGGATTTTGCATAAGGTGGTCAAATTTAGCCAAAAATATGCACCAATAGGGAATTATTAAGTGAATTTTTGGGAAATGGTGAATTGATGAAGGGATTTGAATTGAATGAAAAAATAAAAAGGTAACCTTTGCTACCACTGTATTTCCCAATCTAATAGCAGGATTCGCTGCTTGCAAGTTGAAAAATGAGCTATTATTGAAATATCAAAAGAAAAATGAGTTATCATTGCAATATGTAAAAAAAAAGAGAAATAAACTCTTTAGGCTATCCAAGTAACTCTATCGGGGCTATCGACGACTGGCTAGAAATAGAGCTATGTTTGGGGGAATTACAAAGATAAGCTTGTTGGGGCTATGGACGCTTGACTGGCAACAAGCCTCTATCCCTAGCTGGCTTTGGAGGATTACCATATTATGTAGTTGAATGCAAATGAACTGAATCTTTTTACTGAGTTCCAAAATTAGGAATTAATCAGAGAACACAGGATATTTCTGGGAGAGTTTTACTTTTTTATGTTAGAATCTAGGTAAAGGTAAAGGTTATTGTTTTAAAATATGCATAAATTATAATTTACAATTGGTGATTTAATTTCAATTTTTTTAAAAAATTGGTTTTATTGGTTGCAAGTTGTTGTGTGGTCTCACAACACGCCCCAAGATTGTAAGGCTTGGGGACCCAAGTAAATTTTCTTCTCATAACTCTTATGGTATGAGCTAGCTAGTTGGAAGATCAACGAAAGTAAAAAATAAAGGAAATATTTAATCAAAGATTACTTCGTAATGTAAGTGTTCCAGGTATTGGATACCAGAAATCAAGAATGTTGGAAAGGTAGAAAAGGTAATGCAAATATGAGCAGAGTGTTCTGGTCTAAGATTTGAAGTCTGGTAAGATGGAAGTTCAATAAAATTGAAGTCCGAGGAAAGTTCATGGGTAAAGTTGAATACTAGGTACCAGGTATCGGGCTGCGATGTAAAGTGAATTTTGAGATTTTGTGATTATCTAATGAGCTCAATAGTCTGGTGATCCTATATATGTAGAAGATAATCATGCAAGGATTTATAATGCGCTAGGAAAGCATGTTATTTATAAGATATTTATGTTATAACATTTGAATAATGGTTTTATCTACATGAGATTTTTATAAATGTTTTTTTTTAAGGGATTTAATGAGTGGAATTTGTGATTGTAGGAGATGTAGATTGTGATGCAAATTTTGGGTATGGATAGTCAGGAAAATCAAATTTGTAGACAAATCTGATGGTGTTACCAGGTTCAATGATACACTTCATAAGCTCATGCTAGAATAAATTGTATTGCAAAGATGTGTCAAATAATGGAAACTCGAGACTCTAGAGTTTAAGCATGCTACCAAGAAGTGTACCTATTCTAGGAGTTATTCAATCTTAGAATGTTCAAATTGAGGATGAACCTGAAGCGTAGGAACTGAATTTCCACTTAATTGTTTTAAATATATGGGTATTTCCTCCATTCTTATGAGCATTTATTTTTGGTTCCAAGAAGGAGCCCTAATAATAAAGGATTCAATCCCAAAGAGCTTCAATCAGGAATTGGAGTTGATCTTCGTTGACTTCAATTGTAATTTTTTGGTCAATCACTACATTCCACATGTCTTGATATGATTGGTCCCTTGGATTTTCTCTCATGTATTTGTCTTATCCTATCAGTGCCTTGTGTTCTATAAAAGGCCAGAGGATACCTTTTTTTAAGTTCAAAATTTTTGGATGTCAGAAGAGCTAAAACTTCTCTAAGTTTTGTTCTTTTTTCCTATTTTCTGAATCATTTTGGTCTAAAAACTTGTATGCACATAGAAATTAATCAATATCAGATCCAATTTGATAACTACCTATCTCATGAATCTTTTGTAGCTAGTTTTATTAGTTCAGCCGAACAAGACTATGTATTGGACCATTTAAGGGTGCATGCAAAACCTACTCGGTGTCCAAACAAAAACCCCTCTCTTTAAAAGCTCGCACTATTTTATATGTAGATGCTTTATTTTAGAGTAGATGTTTAAATTCTTGAAAATGTTCCAAGAAATAGATGAATGAATGGAAATTTATTGAAAATCTTTCATTTTCTATGAAATTTTTGAATGCTTAATGCTAAATCTACTTAAGTGATAGCAAACAAATTGTTGATGTTCATGAAATGCTACTTTAAATATTTTGATTTCATGATATTTGTTCTTATGATCCAATTGAAAATTCAATGTCTAATATATGATTCTAAACAACATATTCCCTTGGAGATTAACAACAAAATCACATTGTATGCACCTAAAATCAGTCAAGATAATCGATTAAATAAATACAAATTATTTAATTAATAAACCCTCTTAGTTCATCTACTTATAAATAAATTGAAAATTTTATTTATATAGTTCATCTTGTAATTTCTTCCTATCTCAAATTATTTTCTTCATGATTTAATTAAATAAACAAATCTAACTAATTTGTTTTATTTGATTAATCCCCTCATTCAATTTGAATTTCTAAATTGAATTTTTTCACATTTCTACATAACTCTCTAACCTCCTTCTACCTCATCATCCACATCGTCAAGTGTCACATGAATTTAAATAACTCTAATTTTTAAATGGAATTATCCTCAGCCAAATTTGAAACAACCTTGGACACTTGGCTACTCCATCTCATTTATTCTTCTAAACACTTGGAAAAGTGCTCTTTTATATGGAACCATCTCCATGATTCTCTCTAACTTCTTCATCCTCCACCATCGATCTCTCCAGCTAAAATATTGAACATTGAATCATGCTACATCACAATATTCCTTGGAAATCCTATAAATAAAACATCATTCTACAACTTTTCATAATAGCTCTTTGGGAAAAATTACTCTACATAAATCATTTGAGAGAAATTGAGCATTTAGAGCATTGGAGCATTCAACATTTAGCATAATAGAAGCATACTAATTTAGAATCATGGCTTAGTTTATTAGCTACATTTCTATTATCACAATAGTTTTACATAGCATTTGCATCATAATCTTTAGCATCATATCCATTATCATATCACCATCATCATTTATAGTATATCACATAGTTTATCAAATCATGTAGGAACTAGAATTCTTGCATTTTTACAACATCTATTCTCTAGGTTGTCATCCTAATAGTCATCGCATATACACAAAATCTAAGAGCCACCATGATTTAAGGAATCCATGGAGATAGGAAAAATGAAATGATTTTAGGGAGTTTTCTATGTTCAATTATGTTAGATTTGTGATTTCAATTCTCTAATATAATATGTTTCATTGGTTGTGTGTTGATTATTCACTTTACACATATTCACATGACACATTGTAGTGCCCACTGTGGGGCACAACCTCTATTTTTAACATTTTCTAGAAAGTGTTTCTACAAGTTTTAGACGTGAAATCTTTTAGTGCGACCGTGAGTTCTTTCAGCGCATATGAACCATCCTCTAGCACATCCATGCCCTCTTTTGGCACATCCAACCTTTTGTCTAGTGCATTTGGACAATCTTTCAGTGCATACAAGGGATATTTTAGCACATTCATTATTTCTTTTAGCGCATCCATATATTGTTCTAGCACATATAATAGTTTTTATAGCGCATAGGAGTTATATTTTAGTGCATCTGATGTCTATTTTGGCGCATCTGGTTTATTTTGCAGAAATTCATAATTTTGAGAACTAATTAATATCTTTTTGTTTTGCAAGTATTTCAAATGCTATCAGAGACTCTATTGAAACTATACAAATGATGTCAAAGAAAAATAATCTGAAACTACTAAGGGTTGTTTTTTAGGGTCTGGAGTTATTCTTTCTTTTGATTAAATTAGGAACCTAGTTTAATTAAGAGGTAAATCAACACCATGTTTGCTGTGCTTGTAAATTGGTAGGAATATGCTCTCCCCTTAACTAGGTGACCAAAAAGCAAGACCCATTCTTTTCATTTTATTGCAATTATTCTTAGAGGGCCTACCTGGTGGGAAAATGTAATCACCCAAGGGAACACACTAAAGCCAAGTGACTTCCACCTAGTATATAAGTGTAGGTACTTGATGAAAGTTCAAGTATCATGAGGATTGTTCCAACAAGAATGGTAGCAATGGTCTCTTTCCATATGGATGATCCCCCATGAATGAAATTCCTATATTATAACTTTTTGTTATAGTAAGCCAAAATCCCATTTCTATTTGTTGGTGCAAGAGGTCTAAGCTCTAAAGACATCCCATATTCTTATGGATTTTAGTAGAGATGAAAATTTCATCATGGGAGATTCATGAGAACTAAAGCTTGGCTGACTCGAGAAGTGAGTTCCATGGAGGGAAGCAAGTGTGGTCAAGCTTCTAATCATCCACTAAAATTAAGCACAATTGGAGTAAAATCCAAGTGGGAATCTAGTGAATACTGTCCTACACAACCTTAGGAATTATACTTGTTTGATGTGTCTTACATGTGTGTTTTAAAATAGCATTCAAACAAACCTCGCACACTGAAATGTACAACCATTGATTCAGAAGAACATCCATTCAAATGATAAATTCCCTGCTAGAAAAACAAAAAATTAATCAAACTATCAGAAAATAGATAACCTTTTCCAGATTGGTGCATGCATTCCCTGTTCTAGCACATACACTAATTTTTCTTGTGCATCTGAGTCATTTTCTAGTACATTTAGTCTCTGTTTTAGCACATATAGGGATTCTTCTAGTTTATCCAGCTCCTGTTATAGTGCATTTGGTCATACTTTTAGCACATTCACCTACATAAAAATTCAATTAAAATCTCATCTAGGGGTAGTCTAGCGCATCACTGTGTAGTTTTAGCACATGCAACTGATTCTCTAGTTCATTTGAGTCCTTTTTTGCTGCATAAAAACCATATTTTAGCACATACAGTTCCTATTTTGGTGCATGTAGTCTCTGTTCGAGTGCATTGAGTCAATTTTCTAGTGCATCTGAGGGGAATTCCAATGTATACAAGCCATCTTTTAGCACATCTGTGCAATCTTTTAGTGCATCCATACCCTATTTTAGTGCATCCAATTAATCCAAAAGAAGAGAGAAAATTGCATCCCCTATTCATCAGTTTGAACCAAAATCAAGGATCCATGCTAGCACAAAACCATTCCCAAGTCACCATAAAGTCCTAAACTTGTTGAAATTAGAATTTGTAAGTGAAAATCATTTACCTAAGCTTTGATCAAACATCTAAAAGTGCATCCTCATCACACCTATCTCTGAATTGCAGCTGAGTTTCACCATCAGGATTCATCATCCTTTATGAGGACTCATCATCCTTTATCCCAAAATAAACATTGTATAATTGGATTTAACTTAGTCCTTTTGGAACTCCTAAACAATGATCACAACTTAGTAAATATCCATCACTTGTATTCCCATTCAAACAAGATCACAAAGGAAAAAACTCAAAGAAAAAGAACTTGAAACTCAAAACACCATGGTTTAAGCTAAGGAAAATCCATTTCATAGATTCCATACACCTGAAAGTGAGGAAATAACTGAGGAATACATCCAAAATACACAACAAGATCCTAACTTCCACAAGTTCATGGAGAATATTTTGGAAAGAGATGGAGAAAGATACTTGTTAATGTTGGCTAAACAAGGTGTCAAATTTTCTTGAGGACTTTGATGGTAATCAACTAAAAGGAGAACCCAAAAAGATAGAAACTAATCCCCCAAACTCAGATCTAGTGGCTACCTTAACCAATCAAATGAAATATCTTCAACAATTTCTTGACATGCAAAGGGGAACTACAAAAAGATACTTGATACAAGACATTTTTCCATATCCTTTTGATCAAGTTGTGATCATGATACCCTTCCCTAAGCATTGTGAATTCCCTAAGTATGATAAATACAATGGTAAAATAGATCCTATAGATCATATAAGGGAATTTCAAACCATGAGACTTGAATTTGCACATGAGGAAACTTACTTGATGAGATTGTTCCCATGAAGTTTGGGAGGAAAATGTATGCAATGGTTTTCGCAATTACCCCCAGGAATCAGATCATTTGAAGAATTGGTCAACAAATTTATCACACAATATTCTTATAACATTCAACATGACATTACAATGAAGGACCTTTTCAATGTAAAATAGAAAAAGGGTGAATCATTTCTTATATTTTTACAAAGATGGAGGAGATTATTTGCAAGATATCCTCATCCTATACCGAAAAAGGAAAAGATGGTTCAAGTGTTCATTGACAATTTAAATGATGATATGAGCTACAGGCTTGAATTGCAATGTCCACCTACCTTTGAAAAATTGATTGAAAATGGAATCAAAATCGAAGAAGCTTTGGTCAGGAGAGGAATCTTGAAAATTTATAACGAAAAAAACTCAGCAAATTCCTCCAGTTATTATAATAGCAATGATAAACCAAAGTTCTAGCAAAGAAACAAGAATATTGGTAATGATGCTTCAACAAAAACACAAAATGCAAAACTAGTATTTAAATTGACAGCAACTACCACCAAAACCAATCAAAACAACAACAATCAAAACACCAATTAGAATAGTAACCAAAATAATGCTCCATCTTGACCACCACATATCAAATTCCATCAAATCACAGGAAATCCACACCTTTGGTTCAATCACTAGAATCCGCATTGAAAGAACTTATTGCAAAAAATATTATCACCTTGCCTGACACCTGAGGTTTTGAGCCAAAAGTGAAATCGTCATGGTGGAATGATGGCCATTACTGTGAATTTCATCGGTGGAAAGGCCATCAAACAAATAACTATATGCAATTAAAGCAAAAGGTACAAGAATTGATAGACCAAAATATCATACAAATAGAAGGACCCCAAACAAAAATTGATCATGGTGCATTCAAGAATCCCTTACCAAATTATGACAAAGGGGAATCCTCTACAACGAACAACAAAGAGAAAAGTGTAAACTATGTTCATGATACTTTCATCCTTCATATTTTGGCAGTTGAGGATCAGACAAATGACATTAAAATAAATGACGTTTCAATTCAACATGGACAAGACACCACCATAGCTAAAAATAAAATCAATAACACCAACATCACATCCAATCACGTCCATAACATCAAACAAGACATGGTTGCAATGGATAACCAAATCAATGTCATTAAAATCAAAGGGAAACAAGACAACATGCCCGTAAATGCAACCATGAGAGCATAGTCCAAATATGTTCTAAAAGAAAGCACATCCAAAACACCCACTGCCTTGTCACATCAATACAACATTTTTGATCAACTGCAAAAGATCCCAGCACAAATATCTATATTGGAACACCTCAATATTTCACCTTCGCACAAGGAAATTTTGGAAAAGGCCCTAGTGGATACAACAGTACCAATGAATTTGGAAGTTTCTACATTCCAAGCCATGCTGGGGCATTTGATTGCACCTCATTTCCTAT
This sequence comes from Sequoiadendron giganteum, assembly GCA_007115665.2. Lineage (NCBI taxonomy): Eukaryota > Viridiplantae > Streptophyta > Pinopsida > Cupressales > Cupressaceae > Sequoiadendron > Sequoiadendron giganteum. The sequence continues at coordinate 569,241,248 of CM021104.1, forward strand.
CATTCTCAGAAAATGATGATGTATCCATCACTCATCCTCATAATGCAACACTTCACATTGAGGTCTTAATACATAAAAATCAAGTCAAGTGTGTTCTAATAGATGGAGGAGCCGATCTTAATATATGTACTTTAAAGCTTGTCCAATCATTGGGATTCTCAGAGAATGCAACAGATTCAATGAAAAACATCACCATCAAAGCCTATGATGATGAAGAAAGATCTTCATAGGGACTAATTGTGTTGCCAATTCAAGTGGGGCCGATTCAAACAGACATAATTTGCCAATTTCTAGACAGAGACTTGGTATACAATATACTCTTGGGTTATCCTTGGATCCATTAGATGTAGGAAGTACCCTCAACTTACCATAAATATTTGAAATTCCCTTGCAATGGGCAAGAGATTACCATTTTGGTTGATTCCAATAGTACTCAGTATTGCAACACCTTCAAGTTGGTCCAAAATGTCTTTTTGCCCCATAATAGAGAAGCTCTCCCTTCCACATCCACCAACCCAAGTAATTCAAGCCAATCAGAACCTTTGTCAAAAATGCTTACCAAATCCTCAAATAAAGAATTACAACCAAGTTCCTCACCTAAATAGCCTGATAAAAAGGAAGAAGCTACCTCTTCTACCTCCGCCAATCATGAAGCCCAACTCAACACTTTTTCCAAACAATTTGAGAAAAAGGTCCAAGTCAAAGATAAAGGCCTGGGTGAATATTCTATTGAGAAATCCCTATGTCTCTCACAATTATCTTCCCCATAATCCTATGGTCAACCATAAACCTCAACACAATAGTCCTCACAACCTGTCACACTTTTTGATGGTCAATCTATGAAAACAGGCACTACAGTTAATGAAGTGGAAGACAAATATATTCTAAACTGTCTTTACAAGGATGAAGTTGAATCTCAAGCAGCAACAGCTAATGTACAAACAATACAATATGGAAAAGGGTTTTCAATCTTGGAGAAAATGGGATACAAAGGAAAAGGTCCCATGGGTAAGAGAAAAGAAGGCATTGTGGAGCCAATCCAACCCAACTAAACCAATCCAAAAGACAAGATAGGACTGAGATATAAAGAGGAAACAAAAGAAGAAGCCGCATAGAAGGTTGTTGAACGAATCCTACAACTGCAAGCTAGTAATGACTATGAAACTGACTCAAATGAATGGGTAATCCCACAATAATGGGTTACACTTTTTGGCCAAACTTGACATTGAAATCAATATTTTTCACTAGATCTTCACTTTCTTACACCTATAGAAGCTAAACCATTAAGAATTTGAGGATGAAGAAAAATAGTGATTTGTGAGATTTTATGTATATATTCTAGTTATATTTAAAAAAATATATTTAAAAAAATTGTGAATCCTTTTATGTAATTTTTATCAACTTATTTTTTCTATGAAACAACATTTTCAAAAAGTGATGTTTACTTTCAACTGCATAATGTTTTTTATAGAAAGGATAAAATTCTAGTTTTTTAAATGTAGTATTTTCACACCAATATCTAGTGGATGGATATGTTTTCATAATTTTTTTTTGTATATATATTTTTTAATAAATTTTCTAAGTCAGAGTAATTATAATTTGGAAATATTATACTTTCAACTGCATAATTTTTTTTGTATGCATTCGAAATAATTTATTCTTTTTTTGTCAGAATAAAGACATCAATATCTAGTGTACATGTATTTTTTATAATTTTTTCTCTCTCTTTTCCTATTTTTCCATATGTGTGAAACAAAGACCTCGATGTTCATTAAAAAACCTACATTCACAACAAATAAAAAATAAATATAATAATAAATTTAAATATATTTAAAATTATACTTTTTGGGAAGCTTATAATAAGGACTACATGTTTACAAAAGATAAATTTTAAATAAATTAATTTGATCCCCCAAAAGGTAAATCAAAAGTGGTTTTTTATCAGCATTTTGATAGGTGTAGAGGAGACTCCATTATAGGTATGGTTTAAAACTAGCAGGTTTCTATCCAAGGGGGTTTGATATAAGTGGGTTTGATCAAACCATCTTCAATTAAAATCCTTTAAATGGAAACTTTTTAAGGCTTAAATCATTATATTTTCTAAAAATGTGTGATTTCAACAAAAATGAGGATGTCCAAAAAAGTGTAACCTATTATTTTGGCAGCACCCGAATATGAGTGGGATTCATTATCTAAAGAGTCTTGTCATGACAAGGGAATTGATGTGATACAAAAGTATGCATGCATACGTGAAGAGGGACAAGATTTGGAATCAAGACAACATGAATTTGGATCACAACCTATCGATGGCTCAAGCAAAGACGACCAGACTCCTAGTGAGATAGATCAGTCAGAGGAGAGTTACATCATAGACCTTGACATTGCTATCAAATTGCTTGAATACGTCACCATCAGGACCCTCACTGCCTTTGACTTAAACCAATCCGACGATTCCCTACCTCTAGTACATCCCAAACTTATCGACTAAGACCAAACCAAGCCTCTTGACACCCCTGCCTTTTCAAATGGTGATGCCACTGTCAACTTCCTCTATGATGACAAACCTAAAGCATGTTCCACCAGTGAATCTCAAAACAAAGCTTCCAGTCAGGGGAGTGTCAAATATCTCAACTACAAAATGAATAATATGGGAAATAGATCTAATGGTGAAAACCATTCTTTAGTAGTATTAGATCTAGAAAAAGTAAAAATAAAGAGTGCATCCAATGGTGAAAACCTCTCTGAGGTGTCGAAGGATGAGATATTTGACACTCTTCCTGAACACTTTCAAGAGATATCAAAATTATTGGTTGAGCCCAACCAGTCCATCAACATTGGCACAGTAGAAATAATGAAGAATCTATATTTAGTAGCATCCATGACAGAACAAGAAAAACCAAGCTTCACCAAATTCTTTGAAGAGTGAAAAATTAAATTTTCTTGGTCCTATGTAGACATGCCAGGAATAGATCTAGATTTAATCATGCAACATTTATCCTTATCACCAGGAGTAAAATCAGTGAAGAAAAAGTTAAGGAAAATGAATTTGCATATTGCCCTCTTGGTGAAAGCAGAACTAAAGAAGTTGTTGGATGTAGGGTTCATCAAACCAATTGATTATGTCAAGTAGATCTCCAATATTGTTCCAGTTTCAAAACCTGACAACAATATCTAGATTTGCACAAATTTTAGAGACTTTAATAAAGCTTGTCTGAAGGATGATTTTCCTTTACGCAACATAGATATCATCATAGACCTAACAATAGGACATGCCATGTTATCACTTATGGATGGCTTTTCAATATATAATTAAATCAAAATTACACTTGATGATCAAGATATAATAGACTTCACATGCCCATGGGTCACATTCTATTGGAACATCATGCCCTTTGGACTAAAGAATGCAGGAGCTACTTATCAGTGAACCATGACAACAATCATCCATGATATGATGCACACATTCATGGAAGACTATGTAGATGGTTTGTTGGAAAAATAATACACTAGAGAAGGACACCTAGAGGTCCTAGATAAAATCTTCACTAGACTAGAAAAATTCAATGTACAACTGAATCCAAAAAAATGTGTAATTGTAGTGACATCTAAAAAACTCTTGGGATATATAGTTTCCAAAAAAGGAATTGAGGTGGATCCCACAAAAGTTAAGCAATCATGGAGATGCTACCTCCCAAGAACATTAGTTAGCTAAGATCACTCCAAGGAAGATTTCATTCTATCCAAAGATTCATCTCAGAACTAGCTGACAAGACCCATCCTTTCACTCACTCGCTACAAAAAAATGTTTCGTTTAGATGGGATAAAAAATGTGAAGCCACTTTCAATCAATTGAAACAATATCTAATGAGTCCACCTGTCTTAGTACCTCCCATCAAATAAATAACTCTTACTATACATAGAAACAACTAAGACATCATTGGGAGCTTTGCTAGTGTAAGAGGATTCAACAAGAAAAGAAAGGTTGATCTATTATATCGGTGGAACATTAAATGGCTATGAAATCAGTTACACATACATTGAAATGGCTTATCTGGTAGTAGTGTTCACCACTCAATAATTGTGATATTATATGGTAACACATACCATCAAGTTAATAGCCAAAATTGATCCATTGAAATATCTGCTCAACAAAGCAAATCTAACAAGAAGACTTGCAAAGTGGGTAATGATACTGAGTGAGTTTGACATCCAATATGTCGATAGAAAATCCATAAAGGGTCAAGCCATCACAGATAAACTAGTTGAAGCACCATTACATGATGATCATCCTCTGAACATTGAGTTTCCAGATGTTGATGTCCTTACCATAACAAAAAAGCAATGGATATTATACTTGATGGATCATACACTCAACATGAATCAGGAGTGGGAATTTTATTTGTGACCCCTCAAGGGCATACCATTCAAAAATCATATAGACTGATGTTCCCTTGCACCAAAAACATGGCAAAGTATGAAGCTCTCATCATTGGCATGAAGATAGTTATAGAATGGAAAATCACAAAGTTACAAGTCTATGAAGATTCTCAACCGGTCATAAATCAAGTCAATGATGACTATCAGACAAAGGATGACAAACTGATGCCCTATAAAATAATGATTGATTACTTTAAGAAATACTTTGTTACTATCATATTTGAACATATTCCAAGAATACACAACAAAATTGTTGATGCTATGGCCACTATTACTTCTTTGTTACAAATTCTAGAAAAACAGAGCCATTATGAGTTCATGGTGGAACAATTGTTTACCCCTGCCTATGATGATCTTGAGTCCCAAGTCGCTTTCCATTTACTTGACGTCGATACCTCAATCTATGGGAATATTTACACCTATTTAAGAGAAAACACCCTTCGACCCGACCTATCACAAAACCAAAAATGAAACTTCATCCGCCAAGCTGCTCAACACACCCTTATCCTAGATTTACTTTACCAATGAGGTCTTTAAGGAACTCTCCTTCAATTTTTGGAATGTGACGAGTTTGAAACAACCTTCCATGAAGTTCATGAGGTTATTTGTGGAACAAATTCAAGTTTTCTTACCCTAGCAAAGAAACTCCTACATTTTTGGTATTGCTAGTCGAATATGGAGAAACATTCTTTCCAGTTTGTCAAGAAATGCAATAAGTTTCAAATCCATGGTAACCTCATACATGCACCGGCACAAGAACTCCAACCATTTGCATCAACCTGGCCCTTTTTTTAGTGGGGACTTGAACTTGTGGGAAAAATCCATCCATCTTCTTCCAATGAGCATAAATTCATAATCAGGTCCACCAAATACTTCATGAAGTGGGTTCAAGGTGTTCCTTTAACTACCATCATTGGTAAGCATATTGCATCCTTCATTCTAAATTACATCATCTGTAGGTATGGAATTACTCAATCCATTGTCACCAAAAATCGTAGACCTTTTAAGAATCATAACGTCCAAGAACTTTGTGAAAGGTTTCATATCTAGCATCAGTTTTCTACACCATACTACCCTCAAAGAAATGGCCAAGAAAATGCCTCAAACAAAACCATCTTGAAGATCCTATAGAAAAATGTCAACGATACTGGATGTGACTGGCATATCTAATTGAACCATGCTTTGTGGGCATACCATACCAGTATCCTCACCCGCATAGGTGCCACACCATATTATCTCTTCTATGGATTAGAGGCCATTTTACCTATTGAGTTTGATCTACCATCACTCCATGTGTCACTAAAGGGGATCATTTCAGATGAATATTATTGGGTGTCTAGGCTACAAGAGTTGGAACTGTTGGATGAACGTCGTCAGCTTGTAGTTGATCACTTGAAAGAATATCATCAAAGAATTTCAAGAAGTTATAATCACAAGGTCAAACCAAGAATATTTCAGGTTAGTGACTTGGTACTGAAGGAAAACCCATGCAATCAACAAGATAGAGAAAAGAAAGGAACGTTTGAACCAAATTGGCTAGGAGCTTTTGTCATTATATCAGTCTATGGATCAAGAGCATATTAGCTATCCATGCCCAAAGGGGATCTATTTTAGGAACCTATGAACAACTTCCATCTCAAAAAATTCTACACATAATTAATCCATTGCACGGTATAAATTCCTAAAGAAATCCAAAAAAAATTAGAAAAAGCCTTGAAGAAATCCAAAAAAATTAGAAAAAGTCTTGAAGAAATCCAAAAAAAAATCAAAAAACGTCCTAAAGAAATGGTCGCCCTGATGAAAACATGGCAAACAAGCATCGTGGTGACAACAAAAAAATTAAAAAAGAAAAGAAAAGAGAAAAAAAGAGAAAAAGAGAAAAATTAAAAAAGAGAAAAATACAGGAAAAAAGGAAAAATAAAAAAAAGTGTTGCCTTGATGAAAAATTGGCAAAGAGGCGTCTTGTTAACAACAAAAAAATCACAAAATTTGAAAAGGTGCTATAAAATAAAATAGTGAAAACCTAGCAAACATGCGCTATTTGTGATGAATTGGCTTCTCCATCTATTGGAATGTGTGTTGGTCATCCACTTTTTCTATCATTACGCATACATGCCTATCATAAAATGAGCTTCATGTACATATCGGAATGTTGCGATTGTGTCCCACCTTGGCTTGGTTATCAATGTACATATCCGTAATAATTGGTTTATCTCTCATTGGGAGAAAAATTGTGAACTCACTGGGGGCAACCTAATTTGATCTTAAAACAACATGAAAAGAACAACAAGACAACCCGATGAAAATAGCAATCACACTAAACATCAATCACAATCAATCAGATAATCAACCATCCAAATCAACTTTAATCCAAACAAATCAAATCTCACTGGATGATCATATTTTGAATTATGGTTTGATCACTTTAGCACATATGTTCAATTGTTGTATCTTGTTTGTTGTTATCATTTCTCTGGAGCACCTCAATGATGTCCTAAACTAGAGGGGCTAGGAAGAAGAATGATATTTTCTTTTTTTTCTATCTGTGAGTCAATCATTACTACTATGCAAATTGTCATGGGATATGCTCTACAAAGTATCACTGATGACATTCTGAATTTTCATGGGAAAATGATTAACTCTTGTCTATTTATGCAAGTGATTCTCAGGTAATCTCGGTCCAATTATACCTAGATTCTTTTGTTATCTTGCACTATCAAAACTCAACAAATGTTGTATGGAAGTTGTACTCAAGTCATCATGGTCTAATTATACCATCAATGTTTGTACTAACTTTCAACATAATAAAGTCTCAATCATGATAAATCAGCTAATAGAATGACAGCCTTGCATCTTTAGATCTACATGGTAGATTAGATTGCATTCATATTATTGTTACATCTATATTTCAGGATTTTCCAAGGCTTAAAAAAATTTCAAACAATTTTATCTATATCATTAAATAGATTGAGTATACTCCACATTAACAAAAACATATCATTCTCCTGTAGTTGAATAATCATTTGCATATCATCCATCCATACATTGCATCATAATATTTTCACTAGAGAATAGAAAAAGAAGTGCATTGCATCACATTTGGATAATTAAACTCATCCCATTTGCATCAGGAAAAACACAATAATACATTGCATCATATTTCATTTGCATCCATCCCATAGCATAAGACATCATTCATAAAACATTTAACATCATAATCCATATTCATTAACATATCATCATTAAATCCATACATGATCATGTCATAAACATATAAGCAACATATACATATCGCATAACATATAAACATGGAAATTAAATGCATCCATCATAAGAATCCATCATAAACATATATATAAACACATATAGATAAACCATCATCACTTCGTATCATATAACTATCAAAAGAATCATAATGTCAAGTGTACAAGGATGTCCAACAATGTAGAGAGATAAAACATCGAAAATGTGGTAGTATCATAATGTCTTAGCTAAAATCGGTGTATACAAATGTCTCAAGTGCATCAAGTATGATCATGAAACTATGAGGTTCTCCCCCACACCTTGTTGGCCTCACTAAGCCTCTTGTAGCACCACTTGATGTACCTCCACTTGGTGCACCTGCACCTAGGAATGCACCTGGACCTCTGTGTGGTGGTTGTGTCACACCCATGTTGGTGGTCTGAGAGTGGTTGTGTGCTTATCTGGATTATGCATAGCTAATTCTCTGCTTTGTAGGAAAAACCACATGATATCGGTCTCTATAATAATTAGCCTCTGTGATGACCCATGTGACATCTCTCATCATATCACCTATGGTGGTCCCCTCAAACACTCTCTACAATCTATTAGCTAAGGCCATTTCTTGCTCACCCTACTATCTAGATGCATCCCTCTCATTTGTCAAAGTAGTAACCTAAGCCTATTCTTGTGTTGGTGCCTATGCTAGTCCCTGTATCTATCCCTATGCTTATCCCAACAATGCCTACATCTATGCTAGCTGACCCTGAAGTGTCTATACCTAAACCTGTAAAGTAGCTATACGTGTCTACTACTACTGTGAGGGCACCCCAATCTGCACATGTTGTTGTGCTACAGCCACCAGAGATCTCTTCCTCTAAGGTACCATGAAATCTCTCACATCAAATTCTAGCTTGCCACCTCCACCACCACCATCATCTCCACCGTCATCTCCACCATATCCATCTCCATCCTTGTCTCCATCATCACTGCTCTCTCACACCTCCTCCTCATCACCTCTTGCACCCCTCCTCTATCTTGGTGTTGGATCCTCCTCTACAAATGGTGCAAGCTCATTTGGACTCGATATCCATGGGAAAGGATGTGATAGGAAGTAATATGCGTACTCCTCTGAACACGTAGCCTCTATAATATCAGGATGGTAATCCCATATCACTGGTTGTAACCCATAATACTCCTCACATGTGGCATCATAAGATAACATAGGCCCTCACTCTGGTATGTCTTGTCGTCTCTGTGCATACTGAGCCACTCCCTGGGGCATGCCTTGTATCCTTCCATACTGTCACAACAATCTCCCTAGTAGGAATCTCTCTATGATAAAGGGTGTCCTCTTGATCAGATATCTAGCACTACATATGTAGGGAATCTCAGTATCATCCTTTGGCCATAGCTCACAACCTATGTAGGGCCTCCATATAATAGTATCAAGGTCATCCAACACTCTCCTCCAGTACTCCAGTTCTCCCAACTTATGCTAGACAATCGGACCTGTATACCCATGCATGTAAGGCCTCCTCACTGGCCTCTATCTCTATACAACTGGTCTCATGATAGCTATATGCTCCCACACCCATATATGTAATAGTGTGACACCAACTGATAAACTAGATGCTCTGAGGTAGAGCACCTGATGTAGATCATGGTAAAAATGAGCAAGCATGTAGGATTCCCACACATATCTATTCTTCTATGTTATCATGCTCTCTAGTGTCTAACCTCAACTAACTAAGAGTCCCTTCAACCTATGGTTGAGACTTAAGAATCCTTCGTTGAATCCAACAAGAACACATGGCAATGTGGCATATGCATCAACCATCTCTCACCATAGAATCTCATAGCCACAAATCTGGTCATCCTCAAATACTCTTCATAGTGCATCTGTACTGCCCTACATGGTGGCATCATATACAACTGAATCTCCAACAACTAGAATACACATAATCCGATAGACGTCCTTTGGAGTGATTTTCATCTCACCAATGGGTAAGTGAAAGATGTTGTGGTCACTATGCCACCTCTCTGCTAAAGTTGTTAGAAGCCCCAAGTTAACCCTATCCTGGGGAATGTCAAGCAAAGGTGTCAAACCACATCGTCGGATCACATTTAGATCAACCTAATCCAAATGTGGAACCAAATCCCAAGTCCTCAAGAAACACTCCCACAACATCAAAACTGATGAAGGATCCTATCATCATAGCATATCACAAATCAATCAATCAATCAAACATCAATCAATCTATCACTCTAATCAGCTCTTATGAGACTTTGATCAAATCTTGCGAGAACCTATCATTGATCCTCACCTATCATGAGGTCAATCATCATCATCCTATCATTGAATCTTACTTATCATGAGATGAATCATCATCTAATCTATCAACATCATCAAACAACATCAAATCAAAGGTTGACATGATAAAAAATCATCAAAATTAGGGAGTTTTGTCAAAAATTCATCAATCTAGCTTGGATGCACTAGAAAAGTGTTTCTATGTGCCAAAAACATGAATGTGCTAGAGAAATTCATGGATGCGCTAAAACAGTCTATCAATGCGCCAAATCTATGGATGAGATATTTAATTTCATCAATGTGCCATTTCAAGGTCTCTATGTGCTAATTACTCTATGCGCTAAAAATTTCCTTCAATGCACTAAATCTTGACATCGTTGCGCCAAAAGGTCCTATGTACTAGGGAAATAAACCTATGCACAACTTCATGCACCCTATGTGCTAAAATCATGATGTGCTACATCATTAACTCTATACACTACAAAAATTTCCTGAAGCGCTAAACTACAGGATGGGCTAGAATAGTCTATGGATGCACTACATCAGGGCTTCTGTGTGCTAAACTGCTACAAGCAGATTCTAAACATGGAAAAAAGTGGGAAAAAAAAAATGCACAAATCATGAGGAGGTTTTCTGGGGTACATATCGGAGGTCCATATTCTATTCGGCAATTGTGACATTGCACACAATCGAATCGATGTGTTTATATTGGAATCACCATCTTGCTCAATTTGCACTAAATTGCTCAAAATCACTCTCTCTCAAATTTTCAAAGTTGCAAATGCACAAATGAATTCCTTTTCACCTCTTTTTACCTTTTAAAGGGTGATTAAGTGGGTAATTAAGTGGGATTTATTTTATTTTATTTAAATGGGCTATTAATTCATCAACTCATCAACATGGGAAGATTTCACTATTCTTTTTGGGAGATAAATTGTTGAAACGTGCTGAAATTTTCAAAATCATCAAAAAATTCAAAAATATGAAAAATTCAAAAACTCACTGATTTATCTCCCCAATGGACATATATCCATCATCACCGGAAAATCAGTGTCTGGGGCATATCAAAAATGAAAAAATATTTTTTTCCGCATCACCAACAAAATTTTATTTGAAGCAATGTGTAAACACATCACTTCAAAGAGGGGAAAAATGTATGCACCTAAAATTGATCAAGATAATAGATTAATTAAATACAAAGTATTTAATTAATAAACCTTCTTAATTCATCTACTTACAAATAAATTGAAAAAATTATTTATATAGTTCATCTTCTAATTTATTCCTATCTCAAATCATTTTCTTTATGATTTAATTAGATAAACAAATCAAACTAATTTGTTTTATTTGATTAATTCCCTCTCATTAAATTTGAATTTCTAAATTCAATTTTGTCACATTTCTACATAACTCTCTAACCTCCTTCCACCTCATCATTCACATCATCAAGTGTCACATGAATTTAAATAACTCTAATTTTTAAATGGAATTATCCTCAACCAAATTTGAAACAACCTTGGACACTTGGCTCCTCCATCTCATTTATTCTTCTAAACACTTGGCAAAGTTCTCTTTTATAGGGAAACATCTCCATGATTCTCTCTAACTTATTCATCCTCCACCATCAATCTCTCCAGTTGAAATCTTGACCATTGAATCCTGCTACATCACAATATGTCTTGGAAATCCTATAAATACAACATCATTCTCCAACTTTTCATAACAGATCTTTGAGAAAACTTACTCTGCAAAAATCATTTGAGATCATTTAAGAATTTAGAGCATTGGAGCATTCAGCATTTAGCATAATATAAACATATTAGTTTAGAATCATTCCTTAGTTTATTAGCTGCATTTCCATTATCACAATAGTTTTACACAAAATTTGCATCATAATCTTTAGCATCATATCCATTATGATATCACAATCATCATTTACATCATATCACATAGTTTATCAAATCATGTAGGAACTAGGATTATTGCATTTTTATAGCATCCATTCTCTAGGTTTTCATTCTAATAGTCATGGCACATACATAAAATCTGAGATCCACCATGATTTAAGGAATCCCTAGAGATAGGAAACAATGGAACGATTTTAGGGAGTTTTCCATGTTTCAATTCTATTAGATTTGTGATTTCAATTCTCTAATATAATATGTTTCATTTGTTGTGTGTTGATTATTCACTTTACACATATTCACATGACAAACATCATACCTTGGAGCGAACCTAGTATAATCATTGATAAACTATGTGATATGTTGTAAATGATGATTGTGATATGATAAATGGATATGATTCTAAAGATTATGATGCAAATTTTGTGTAAAACTATTGTTATAATGGAAATGCAAGAACTAGGATTCTTGCATTTTTATAGCATACATTCTCTAGTTTTTCATTCTAACAGTCATGGCACATACATAAAATCTGAGAGCCACCATGATTTAAGGAATCCCTAGAGATAGGAAACAATGGAATGATTTTAGGGAGTTTTATATGTTTCAATTATGTTAGATTTTTTATTTCAATTCTGTAATATAATATGTTTCATTGGTTGTGTGTTGATTATTCACTTTACACATATTCACATGACACACACATCATACCCTTGAGTGAACCTAGTATAATCATTCATGACTTGGTTATCAGAGACTTGGTATTGAATTGAGTTAATCTTTTATTCTGTTAAGGAAGATTCCCCTTTTAGATTGTCTTGTTCCATATCTTTCAAGACTGATAAATCTTTGCAGTTTGTCTGTGAACATTTTATTTGAACTGTTGTTGTGAGTGAAATTTTCATCAACACTACCCATCCAATTCAAGCTTGCAATAGTTGAAACCATTTTCAAAATTTTAGATTTTTATCTCCCCTATAACATCTTCCTTGGTAACCCATATATGCATGTCATGCAAACCATCCCATACACATTTCATTAATGCATAAATTTCATCCATAATGTAATTGAAGTTACTATCCATGTTGATCCTCATCCATTCTAGTACTAAAAACTCTTACAAAGTAGTCATGGACTTTCAAAAAAAAATTGGACCAACACCACATCACCATCACCATCTTCATCTTCATATATTGATACTTCATCACTACCTGCCTCTCAAACTCCCTTAGATATCAAGGATAAGATCAAAGACATTGTATTGCAGAATATGAGCTATAAGACTTTCACATATATTCTCATGCACACCAAGATCCCACATCATTATCCACTTCATAAAAATCTTTTTATGTCAATGATAATCATATATTATAATATATTATTTATGATAATCCACTCTTTGATCATGATTTTATTGAGAAAATTAAAGATCATTTCCCTTCCATATTAAGCATCCTAGTTTAGGGTATGCATCTTTTAATGGTGCCCCTACTACTCCTTACCAACTCACTAAGGATGTACAAGCTTCCATTAATGTTAATATTACTAAAAAGGATAGTCATAAAGAATTCATTGAAGGAATCTCCAATATCTTCCACAAACCACACATCATTACCATCTCATCTAACTCATACAACTCATCCACCTTCATGCATCTCCTAGAATTGGATCAACAAATATCATCTAAAAATAACAAGGCTAACAATAAGAATATAAAACACAAAAAGCCTCTATCAAATGGAGATCCAAAATCAAAAGAAAAAATCCAAAGCCAAAAAAATTTCTCTGGTCAAAATCAAAATAAAAAGCTATTATAAAATGGAAAAATCAAAGTAAAAAATAGTAGAAATAAGAAATCATTGTCCTATCATGTCCCTTCCTCTAAAATAATTGGGGGCATCTATCAAAGAAAAATATCAAGAAATGAGCTTTTTGATCCTAAGTATTCATCCTCATCATCTTCATGCAACCCATATACTTTACTTAATCCACCATCTTCCATACATCCATCCTATCATTCCATACCCCTTAGAAATGTCTCTCAATAGAGCTTTGATAGCAAACCATCAATGTGATTTAATCCAAATGTTATCCAAACTCCTTTTTGTGTGAAGCATGATGACCCTTGTAGTGTGCACATTAGGGATCATACCTTAGCTCCCATCGTCCATCACATAAATCATCCTCCATAATCCCTCTCATACCATCCATATCCATATATCTAGCATCACCATTCATATATTAAAGAGCATCCACCTTGATCATAGCAACACCAAGTCCAATTTATTCAAAAAATCCAAAAAAATCCAAAAATCCAAAAATACAAAGAAATTTAGAAAATTCACCAATTAAAAATAATAATCAAAAGATCCAAAAATCCAAAAAACTCAAAAAGAATTTTTTTAAAAAATAATAGTAAAGAGAAATAATCCATCCAAAGGTGAAAACCACTTCATTGGCACCTTGGATAAGTAGAATGGTGAAACTTGGAAACACTTACCATGTGTAGTAGCATCTAATTTTCCCTCTCTTGGGATGTCTTCCCATCCACTATCATTTCTATCTTTCCATATTTTTGAGTAGGAAAAGTGATCCTTGATGCAAAAAATATCACACAATCAAAGCCAGAAACCAACTCAAAAACTTTCAACATGGATTCTAAAAACTATATATCATGGTAGGATTATCTCATTTTTACTTTAACTCCACATTCAAACATAAATCAACAAGGGTTTTATGACTAAATTGTTGCAACAAGTGAGAGCCAGCCTCCTAGGGTTTATTTTTCATTTAGTTATGGGGATGATGAATTTTATGCCTATTTTAATAAGTCTATTTGACATGTAGACATAGTCTAAAAACTATAATTTATCACACAAACATACAAAAACTCTAGAAACAAAAAGAAAATCTGAGAAGGGTAGAGTACTATGCACTTGTGACATAAATATAAGGTGTAGGGCATGAGAAACCCTAGACTGACCTCCTGTTTTTTGGATTTTCAAAGGATGAATTATAGACTATGCTCTGCACTATGTTTTTTGGAACTAGTTTTTCTTAGATTTTCTAGATCTGAACTGCACACATGAATGAAGGGGAAAAGGTTGTGTTGTATAGCATATTTCTTGGTATTTCTACCTCCATGTATATTAAATGATGATGATCAAGAGGCCATATACCCCAGGTCGGTTAGAAGCCAAAACAACAATAATTGACTAAAATGACAAATAAATGATAATAGTGTCTTGATGTGAAATCCTTGATGAAGTGATGCCACACAAGTTTCCACAAAATTTGATTGATGGATGCATTAATTGTTTGTTAGACTTACAAAAGGTTAGTTCCTAGAACATAATAGAGTGTTGTAGATAGAATGTAGAGGATAAGTGAATACATCTTCATAATTTGGCATGATTGATCATGATAGCTCCTTGCACATAATTTTCTTCATTATTATTGGTATCTTTTATACTTTATCTTTATTGATAAGAGTGATGTAATAAAGCTACTAATTCTACCCTTGAATTTCCTTAATTTTTTTTGGGATCTTTAATTTTCTTATTATTTTTTCTAGGTGCGCTTCTAGGATTTCAAATGATAATGACTAGTATGTTTAACACACCAAAATACTAAGAGGGGGATGAATCTGTATACATCAAATTTCAATCTCATCCTTTAACTATTGAAGCTAAGTTACACCATTAAATCATTCATCTAATTAATCAAAATAGGAGAAAAGATAAGCATCCACACAAGAACATATTTGACACCAGATATACGTGGAAAACCCCATAGGGGAAAACCATGGTGAGAAATGATGCTTGGATGTACTATCCAAATCCAACCTCACAAATGAGAAATACTTACAAATTTGATTAAGGGATACAACCAAAGGAAGATACAACTCCCTGATTATAGTTTTAGGGTTACACCCAAGGAAGATACAACTCCTTGATTATAGTTATAGGGTTACACCCAATAAAGCTACAACTCCATGATTACAATGACTATAATATAACTAATTTTATGGCTTCAAACCACTGATAGTCATGAATTTTGAACATTAGGTCTGAGGTGGAACTTATCACAATCATCCCATACACTTATACATCTTCATACACTTCCATTCTTCTCTTCTCATCTTTTATATTCTATATATCATTTGAAAGCTTTGTAGATATACATTAAGTTGGCTAAAAATAAGAAAATATGAAACTTGTAGCATGTTGGCCTTCATAACCTTTGGTGGTACATAAAAGAGATTAAAAATTATTTAAATTTTTCCCAAATGAGTCAACATGACTCATACAATATATTCAATCACTTCTTAAACTCTTCTCAATCTTCAATTACTGGTGCACACTATTAACAAGCCATGGTCAGCCTCAACAAAAACCACAACTTCACAAAATGACTTTAAACAACTGTGTGGTATTGGAAACAATAAATATCTTCATTTGCTTCATACCTTAGTCACTATGAGACATGTGGAGTGTCTACACAAGCTCATACAACTTAACTTCACAACCTTCTATTGTCGCAAGTATTCAAACATTTTTTCTAATAAAGATTAAGCATTCAAAACCATTTATATCAATCTATCACTTTGAAAATTGAACTTGCAAAGCACCAGATCACTTGAAACTTCAATATAGCATGCATTAGACATCACTAAGTATGTCCTATAAATTGCTTGTCCAAAACTTCACATTTGGAGGAATGCAAAGCATTCCAACAAACCTTCTAAACTACTTTTCTCTTCCCTTACTCAATCATGTACTCTATCACTTCTAAATTTATCTATGAAAGGAATATTGACATTAAAACTTGGATATAACACCTTCACATATCCATGAACTTAACTTCAGAACTGCAAGACTAAATCTTTCTCTATTGAAGGATGTGGACCAAAATAATGTGTCTTTTCCTTAGAGTATATAATGTGAATGCCTTAGACAAAACTTATGTCACTTCTAACTAAGTGTTGTACACCAACCTAACACAATATCACTATAGGCATCCTAAGAACACATAAAGAAATGTGTACCCACCTTCACATCATATAAGACATCAAGTTGATTCTTAGTCGTTTAGAATAATGAATGCTTACCTACACAATTGGATATCTCCATATACTAACAATTTTTAAAATGTATGCAATCTCAAACATTCTTTTGACATCAATGACAACCAATATTATCAAGCTAAAACAATCTCCCCCTTTTTCATAGATGAAAAACCAACTAATTTGCAAAAAATCTCCCCTTTTCATGCAAATTTCTCTCTCTGTTTGACATCAAGGACAAGTGACAACTATGGGTCATCAAAAAATAATTGGTCTCGAACTTGGGGCTACTTTATTTTTTCCTAAAATCACATAACTTAAAGAAAAACTAATTATTTAAGCCTTGAGAGGTTCCATATAAAGGGTTATAATTGAAGAGGGTTAGATAAGACCCCCTTAGATCAAACACCCTTGGATATAACCTCTCTACTCTTAAATCATACCCACAATGGAGTCTCCTTTACACCTATCAAAATTCTAGCAAAAACACACTTTTTCTTTACCTTTTGAGGGATTAAATAAAGTCATTTAGCTATTTTTTGTATGTATCCCTTATTATAATCTTTTCAAAAAGTATAATTTTAAATACTTTTAATTTTATTATTATATATATGTATATTATATTTCTTATGAATGTTATTTTTTCACTAAACATCAAGGTATTTATTTCACACAAGAAAAAAAATAGAAAAATAGAGAAAAAAATCCAAAAAAATATGTGTGCACTAGGTATTGATGTTCTTGTTTCAGAAAAAAAAAAATTGTTTCAATACATACAAAAAAGGTTGTGTGATGACATACACCTATGTATAGATTATAATTACTTTGAGTTTATAAATTATCCATGCACTAGATATTGATTTTAAGAATCTATTTTAAAAATTATAATTTTATCCTTTCAATAAAAAAGTTATGTATGACGACATAAATGTCACTTTTTAAAAATGTTGTTAACTATCAAAATATGTTATTATACGTCACATAAAAAAATCACAATTTTTTTCTAAATATTTTTAAAATAATATATTTAAAATCCACACACAAATCCTCACAAATCACTAGTTCAAATCATCTCCAAATTATTAATGGTTTAGTTGCTATAGATTTTGTAAAGTGAAATTTTGTAAAGAAAAGTTGATATTATGTTCAACTTGGCAAAAAAGTGGTCACAATATTGTGGGTTGACCTCTATTCTATACAAATTTTACTCCCTCTACCATGAAGTCTGGTTACTTCATCAACACAAAAAAAGGTAATATCTTCTTATCTACATATTGTTCTACTCCACATATATACACAACATCAAAAAAGGAAAGATATCTTACATCAAAAATAAAACACAACTCAATGGGATGGAAGGATGTTATTATAAATTGCCTTGAGATGGATCAATCTATTGTCCCATTGTTTCTTTGTTGCAGTCAGGGTCTGTACTTGACATGTCACCTACACATATGTGTCTTATGCTTCCTTCAAAGAATATGGTGCATGGTATTTTCTAATTACAACATTAGCCTCCGCCAAAAGTCTAATGAGTGAATCCAATCATATGCTCACTACTTCTCTTAATTGCTTTACCTAACCCTTAAGTTGCTCCCTTTGATCTTGAAATTATTGTGTTTGGGAGTGAAAATTTTCCACTTGTTTCCTTATGGCACCATCACTATCATGTATAGGATCATAATTTGCAGCCACATTAGTGTTTTGTACTTCAATAGCACTGATATGATCCTTTATGCTTTTTGTTGTAGCGGGTCACTTCAGATAGAAGACATACAACACTTTTTCTTCCTCCAAGCTCTTTTAAATTTCCTCAATACATGATTGAAACTTGGAAAATGCACTATCACACTTCCTAGAGGCATTTATCAATCTCTTTTCATTGAACTTTTGTTAGGCCTACTTCTCTAGATGAGAGGAATAAGTCTCAAAGGACTCTATTAACTGCTTCATCTGATATTGGGGATAATGATGATTTTTTTTTTTCTTTAGGCAATCTTTCCTTCAATATCTTCATTGCCTCTTCCAATAATTCTAGACTCTCCACCTATTGTTGTAGCAACTCTTTCCTTGGAGTGGAGTGGAGTACATATCCAAGCTTCATCTTATGCAAGGGAGGTCTACATACTAAATAAGCTGGCTTTCCCATCAAATGAAGGAACTTGTAGTAACTATGGAGATACCACTAGTTGAATCTATATCTCTTGTGCCAAAAAATACTTGATTGATTCAACTAGAGAGGAGTATAAATTTTTTGAGATTTCTTCTTTAATCAACATCCTTCTCCTTCTCCATTTCCTTATCAGAGACATCCTGCTCCTTTTTTTTATTAGAAAAACCTTTCTCTTTTGTACTCACCAAAGGGGGCATATTATCAGTATCTTTCTCATCGAGAGGATCTTGTGCATTCATGTCAACATTAGTTTGTACCTCTTTAAGAATATTCTTAGTTAATTCTTCTATCTCCTTCAGAATCTTCTCTTTTTCATCATCATCCATGCTCATAACAATGTTTATTCTTTGCTTTGTGTGGAGCTCTTTAGCTTTCTTTTGGACTGTCTTTTCCTTTTCTTCTTGAGATTCAAAGGAACTAGCCTTGTTGATATCTTAGTGTCTCAACTCTTCATCTATTTTGATTCCTTTCTCTCTTCTTTTTCTCAAAGCCTAAGATAAACTTTTTGGAGCCTTTTCAATGATGTCACTAAAAGACGCTTTTTCTTGAGTATATACACAATAATATCCTTTTCAGTGGTCTTCTAATCTTTCAGATGGACTTTTAGATGGAGCTCTGTGGTTTCATTCAATAGACCATGGTCAAAAATTCCATTTAAGATTACTTCAAACTCAAGGGGCTCATCTGGAACTAGAGGACATTGCTCTATTTTATCCTTCTCTATCTTCTTCCCTATCTTTTTTCTATTTGGAAATGCCTCCATCTTCAACTTATTTTTCCTCTTCTGATTCTTCCTCATCCATCTTCTTCCTCTTTTCCTTTTCCTTAGGCCTAGTATGCCCAGTTCTTATGTCTTTTGTGGAGGAGTTTTTGATATAATTCTTCTCCTTACACCAGTTGTTTATGTAGATCTAGAGGGTTGCATAGTAGATGTAGTAGTAGAAGTGGATCTGTTAGACCTTCTTGGTTCTTCACTATCTTTCGGAGGAACATATTTTATTTTAGAACTCTCCATGGGGGTGCATTAGAAGTAGACTTTGGAGGAATACCCCATTTCTTCTAAAGCTATTCTCTATGTTTTTCCACATGCTCCTCTGCATTGTTCTTATGCAACTTATCCATTATCTCTGAATGTGTTCCAAATCTCTTAGTAGATGTATCTTTTGGATTTTTCAATAGGATATCTACATATTCCTTTCTTCAAGTGCAAGCTCATAAGGAAACTTAGGAATCCATGAGGTTTTGGGCTCTACTATTTCAATGTAGCAATGATCCTTATCCACTAGAAATGTTACATCATGTCCTTATATTTCTAGACAAAGTCAAATGGTATTCTAGCTCTCTTATGTACATCTCTATTAAATTAAAGTTTTTAAAGAATGCCCAATTAAAAATTTTGTATGTTTCCTTATCTAAAATACCTTTCATATTTTTCTTAATTTGAGTTACTACTAGAGAGTACTTATCCCATATTTTTCCTTTAAATTTAGGTAATTAATTTAAGAAAAGGAATGAAAGGAAAATAATCAATTATCCAAACCTGAAACTGTATCTGGTACCTTTTGGGTAAAAGTACAAACATATGTCACACTTTTGGCCAACTTATCAGCACAAGTGAATTTTAGTATTTATAACTAAAAATAAATTTTGGTCAAACATATGGTCTAGTAAAATTCATTATAGATAAGTTAAATATGTCTATGACTTTTCCAACTAAAATTGTCGGCTAAATGAATATGTTGCACCACTTTGAGACCAATTTACTTTAAAAATGAAACTATTTGAAAAATTTAATGTTTCAACAACTCCTACTCATATAAATAACATTATTTTTTAAATGTTAAAATACCCTTTTGTAGACCCATAAGTGGATTTTTCAAATATATTTAATTTCATCATTAAATTATTATTTATATTTTTTACTAAAAGTAGGTTATCAACATTAAAATATTAGGTTGATTACCATGTCAAGAAAAATATCAAAGTTGACATCACACACATATTTAAATATTTATTTAAAAATATATATTTATTAAAATTGCAAAAAAAAAATTCATGCCTTAAGTTTCAAGTTATAAATATACATAAAAAAAATGAAGGAAAAAAAAGAAAATTTACTATATAAAGATTGGCATCTCATGTAACATCATTTTTCAACATTTTATCAACAACTAAATTATAGTGTTAATTTATAAAAAAATATATTCAAATAATTTTTTAATTTTATCAAAAAAATACAAACATAACATATGCTAAAAATACACATTGTATTAGTTTACATCATTTCAAAATTAAAAACATATATGTCACTTTCTAGTGATTCAAGTTTAAAGGTTAGATCAATGTTGGTTGTTTCCTTTATAGAAGTGTGACACAAATTTCTACTTTTACCCTTTTTTTCTCTTCAAATTCTCCAACTTCTCTCTCAATAGATCACATAGGTCAAAGTTGGAACCTTCCTTCACCATTCAATATGTAGTATGGATTGCAGTGGTGGTGGAAAATCCTTCTCTATTTGTGTAGTAAATTTTGTAAGTAATATCCATTGTGGCATAACGGACTATGGGATCAATGATATCTTTCATAGTTAAGGTTGTTTTGTCAAACTAAGCTCTGGTAAGCTCATTAACCCTCTCATTCTAGCTTGACTTCATCACAAGGACTAGTAACTACCCTAATTGCCTCTTTTGTTATCCTATAGGGATTATCCAAATATATAAATTCATCATGAGTGTGGCTTAGGATAATCCTTACCCATTATTTATAGTTATAGAAGTATGGAAAATCCTTCCATACATCTAACCCTTTCACTCCCAAATTTACATATGCAGGCTTGTATACAACATGATCATCTAGGAGTTCAAGTCAGAGCACCTTGAATGATGTACACCATATCTATGGTAACCTTATCATTGAGTGGAGCATCAACCTCCATTGCCTTAAAAGGGAAACTTATTATACTTTGGCCTACGTTTGTCTACAACAATTACTAGTTGTGGTGTCACAATGATTTTCCTTTTGAAAAATTCAAACACCATCACTAGGGTTTGGCATAAAATCACAAAGATATGTTGAAAACACTTTCACTCTTCTTTGCTTCCAAAGATGTGGTTTTGATTGAAAATAAGAATTAATCATTCAAATAAAGCATAAAAGGCCTTTTCTTTTCCCTTTTTTTTTCCATTAATGCATTCATACTTGTTAGGTAAACCTTCTTCCAAAATACTTTATGTCCTCACATGGATACAAAGATTCTCAACACACCTCTATAAATCATTCCTTTACTTCAGAAACTTGATTAATAGGTTGAAACTTTCTCAGTAGACCTACACACTTAAGGAATTGATCCAATGCAAATTTCATGCTGAATTATTTATCATTTTATCCCTTCCAAGGGGCTTAAAGGATTTGCAAATGATATCCCCCCCTTAGATAATGCTCTATCTCAATTTTTTATAGGGTGTTGTGCAAAATACACAAGCATGGTATCATCCTTCTTCACATTCTCCTAACCTTGCTTCTCTTTCCAAAAAAATTCATTTTCCTTATTTTACTCAATTATGGTTTCTTCCTTCTTCTAGTCCTGAACAAGTGGCTTCACATAACTAGTATTGCAAAAAAATTCTTTATTCCCAACATTATTACAATTGTAGAAAACAATGTTGTGCTCTAGAAAAAATTTATTTCTCCTAACTTTAGTTCTACACTTTGCAACCTTATGACCAAAGTTATTGCATACATAGAAATATCCATGAAAAGAAATAACATCATATCTTTGAGGAACAAATGGTTTTCTACCTATGTAGTCATTTCTTCTTTCCCTAGATTTATAATTAACAACCTTCTACCTAAATTTATAGCAAGAATAAAAATAACCTTGAAAATATTGAGTGAACCTCATAGGGGCATGCTAAATAGTAGGTGGAGGACCTCTGAATCTTCTTTGTTTGCAAACTGGAATAAATCCACCTTCTTTCTTCTTTCAATCTTGGTCTATTTTTTCATTACTAGAGGATTTCTTCTTAGGTTTTTTAATGAAATCCTTTTACTACTTTATTTTAGACTCCCCTCTACTTTAAAAGTCTCATATAGATCTGTAGATACACTAGTTTTTGGACTTTTAGCTTTCTCAAAACCAAGACTAGATTTCTCTTTTGAAGGTTTTTGTGAGTAGATTTTCTCATCAAGAATGTCAAAACCTACTTTTAGCTTTAGACCCTTGTCAATTTATAATTTTTCTTTATCCAATTGTTTCCTTAGGGAGATAATATCTTCTTCAAGCTTGGAGCATTTTTAAAAAAAATCATTGAGTTTGACATTTAGGAAAACTACAAATGTTTTACCTTCTTCAACTTGAACTTTCATCTTGAAAATTACTTTTTCTGATTTTTCAAGTTTGAACTAGATTTCTTCATTCTTTTCTCTTTCTTCATCTAGATTATTAAGAGAAGAAATGAATTCTCCTTCATAATCCTCTAGACAATATTCTTTATTGAATTCAAATTCAAATTCGTCATCCTCATTAATGGAGTATTTCCTCTTCCTCCAAAGGGAACTTCTTCTTGGGCACTACTTCATTCCCATGTGTTTCAAAGATAGGATCTACCTTGACTATTAAGCTATATCAAGGAACCTCTACACTAATACCAATTGTTGAACACACTAAAATATTGAGAGGGAGCTTGAATAAACATAATTCAAATTTAAAACTCATTCTTTAACTGTTGAAGCTAAGTTATACCATTAAATAATTCATCTTCTTAATCAAAATAGGAAAGAAGATAAGAATCCACATTAGAACATAGTTGACACCAGATATATGTGGAAAACCCCACAAGGGAAAAATCACTATGAGAAATATTGCTTGGATCTACTATCCAAATCTAGCCCCACAAATGAGAAATAGGTACGAATTTGATTTAGGGATACAACCCAATGAAGCTTCAACTCCCTAATTGTATTTTTGGGGCCACACCCAAGGAAGCTACAACTCCCTAATTATATGACTATAATATGATTGATTTTATGACTTCAACCTATTGATAGTCATTAGTTCTACACATTAGGTCAGAGGTGGACCTTCTCACAATCTTCCCATAAACTTATGAATTTTCACACATGTCCATGCTTCTCTTCTCATATTTGATATTATATATATATCATCTGCATGGTTCACAAATACACATTAAGTCAACCATAAATAAGAAAATATAAAACGTGTACCATGTCAGCCTTCATAACCATTGGTGGTACATAAAAGAGATAAAACATTATTTACATTTTTTCCAAATGAGCTAGCATGACTCATACAACATATTTAATCACTCCTTAGACATTTCTCAATATTGAAATAGTGGTGCACACTATTATCATGCCTTGGTCGACCTCAACAAAAAACTTAACTTCACAAAATGACTTGAAACAACTATGTGGTATTAGAAACAAGAAATATATTCATCTTCTTTATAACTTAGTCACTATGAGACACATGGAGTGTCCACACAAGCTCATACAACTGAAATTCACAACCTTCTACTGGCATAAGTATTCAAATAGTTCTTATGATAAAGATTAAGTATCCAAAACCAACCGTATCAATCTATCACTTTGAAAACTAAACTTATGGAAAACTAGATCACTTGAAACTTCAATATATAATGCATTAGAAATCACTAAGAATATCCTCAAAAAATATTGACCAAGACTTTACATCTAGAGGAATGTGGAGCATTACAACAAGAATTTTGAACCACTTTTCTTTGCCTTGACTTAGTCATGTACTCAGTCACTTCTAACTTTCTCTATAGAAGGAATATTGAAATGAAAACTTGGATATAACACCTTCACATCTCCATGAACTTAAATTTGGAACCACAAGACTAAATATTTCTTTTTTGAAGGATGTAGACCAAAATACTATGTCTCTACATTAGAGTATATACTGTGAATTCCTTAGACAAAACTTTTGTAACTTATCACTGAGTGTGGTACATGTACTTGACAAAATTTCATTGTAGGAATCAAAAAACATCAAGACATGTGTACCCACATTCACATAATACTAATGCATCAAGCTAATTCTTATTCTTTCATAACACTACATTATTGAATTACACAATTGGATATCTTTGAATACTAACAATCTTCAAAGCATATGCAGTCTTAGACATACTTTTGACATCAATGGAAACCAAGATTATCAAGTTGCAACAAGTATTTATATAAAATTATTCTAATTTCTCAAAAATCAAATACTGGTGGCCCAAAATGAAATTGGAAATTAAAATAAAAAATAGTGACACTGACCTATCCAAAATGGAGAAAAAAGGGAGTGGTCTAGGGTGTAGAGCACCCTAGACTAGTCCCATCCTTTTAAAGACCTAAATTATTGGGGAAAATTTAAAATTCTTATTTTCATTTCCCATTGTTTGATATTCTAAAGATATTTATAAAATGGGTAATTAAATGCATAGTTAGGTCCAAGTATATAAAGGGGGGCTAAAACTAGTTTTAAATTGTCAAGGGTGAGAATTTTTTATGCAATATTTAGCCCTCACTTTAGTGAGATTATGAACTTACACTTAGAATCACATGAAAGTATGAAAAAGTAAAGAGGGTTTCAATTATCCAAACATTGAAGAGATAGGATCACATTGAATCTAGGGGATGTGTTATCCCCTAGATTTAACATCCTATGGAATAACAATATAAGGACAAAGGAACAGACACATGAGTGCAATACATCATGAAGTCATGAATCATACCTGATGAAGACACACAATATCACATAATATGAATATAAACATGAAATGAAAACATTACATGATGCAACCCAATGCAAACATAGATAAGACACATAAAAATAACAATGAAAAACACAAGGTTAGTACTAAGAGGATTTTAGTAAGGTAAAGAGAACTTAGTCTTAAATTTATCTGAAATACCAAATATCATCTCTTGAATATGATGTTAGACAAGACAGGGCTCATATAAAGATTAGCAAGTTGTACTATACCAAATCCATAGACTATTTTACCAATCTTACTTCAAGAAGCACACAAAAGGTTAACATCATAGGGGATGAATTGATAACCAAACCTCACGGGGAATTATAAACAATATTAGCACCAAAGGAGTATTTAAATCATTCAAATATAACAAGAAGTTAATAAAATGGATAGGGTGATATTCCCCCCTTCAAATATTAACATAATTGCTATGTTGGTATTTTAAGGAAATAAGAGATGGAGAGGGTATCCTTGAAAATAGTACACACCTCCAAAAACTAGTTATCCTTGCCCCCCAAGTATAAATAAAATAGCAACCATGCTAGAGACTATTGTGTTGCTACCATAGAAAATATTGTTCCACTTAAGATTGTACCACCATGAATGGCAATGAGAAAACATATGAAGCCATGAATGCCACATAGTGAGAAGAAACACCATAAAATATATCATTATTATTTATAAGGATTAGGTGCATCAACACATGGAAGAGAACCATAATCACTAATTTTCTGTACTTTATTTCTCAAGGCCTAGCATTCATTTGTGGAATGACCATGAACTTGATAATATACATAAATGAGTTATTATTATAAAATTTATTGCATGTTGGAGGAGGAAGATTAATAAAGTGGTATTTGAGAATCCTTGATAAAGTATGCTCTTGCTAAAATAGAGGATAAGGAGTAGGAGGTTGAAAAGAAGAAAAATATAGGGTAGGTTTTATCAAAATGAAATGAGATGATGCACCCTATCTATCCTAATTTCATTCAAAATGTGTGCTATAATATGCAAATGAGGAATATAAATTAAATCTAATTGAAATAGTAATGAAAAGGGAGATCTATAAAGGTTCAAATTTTGTGTACCTATCACCAAAGTTGCTTTTTAAAATCTCACTAAAGACTCATTTTCCCTATGGCGAATGGGTCTTGGCTAGGGCTCTAGAAAATCTATTTCTAGGTTCTATTGTTGAATGTCTACACTTCTAGATTATAGTCGAACACTGTCAGAAAGCTAGAAATTAATCCTATATCTCAGTTTATGTGATTTGATAACTTTTCTTACATCTTTGACAACTTTGCAAATTTCTTCAATTTTACTCTCTAAATGATCTTTAACCTAAAATATCCAATCAAACATCAAAGAGAAAAATGATGATAGTTGAGAAATAGGGGTTTACCTTGGTCAAACCCTGTTTTGGTAATTAAACCTTGAAATGAATAAAAGCATCAAGGAATGATGAATGAACAAGTGTAATTTCACAACTCACCAAACCTTATTTGAAACCTTGGATAAATCTACAAACTAGCATGAAGTGGCCTCAATGAATGTAGATCTTGATCATAAAACTTGATTAGAACAATGCCTTTGATATTCTTGATAGATCTTGAACACTACATCAACACATTAGCTCAAACAACATGTATGATGCAATTAATTTTTTGACGTGACAATAGAATCTTGAATGATGCAATTATCTTCTACAAATTTTCCCTTGAATTATAAATTTGTAATCATTAAAATCAATAAAATACCACCAAAAACATATTTCAAAGAGGGGTCCTAGGTCTAAGTGAGGACCCATTTTCCATGTGGTGAATGGGTCCTAGGCCACTTAAGTAGGACACTTATCAAACAAGGTGAAATTTTATGTAGAAATAGGGTCCTAGGACTAAGTGGGGACCCATTCGCTATTTGGAAAATGGGTCCTAGATCACCTAGCTAGGACACACATCTTCCCAAGTTAAATGTTGTGTAATGGCGTCTATGAATTTTGGGTTTAATCCCTCAAAAATTGCATTTAATTAGGCTTGGATTTGAATTAAAGGAGCCAATTAAGGAAAATTAACCTCAATAAATTAATAAATCCCTAGATTATTGTAAAAGTGTAAAGGTACACCTTACAACAGCCTAAATAAGTAACAATTAAGTCCATTTACTTAAAAAGGGCCCTAAACTTAATGTGAATATGAAAAACATATTACAACACTAAATTAAAGAAACATTAGGCCTATTTTATTATTAATTATTCCAAAATTAAGTGTAGAAAAGGGATTCTAACACTACATTTTTCCCCCACTTTAGTGAGAGTATGATCCATGTAAAACTCACACTAAAGTAGACATTCAAGAAACTTATGTATGCAATAATGACAAATATACAAAATCATACAACATCAAAGACCAAGAAGATCAAGCCCAAATTGTCCAACGCAATGTGGAACACATCTAAGCTATCGATTTGTGCTCACACCGAGGTAGTTGAACTTTAGGCTATCTACTAGGGAATTCTTCCAATACGGTAGAAAATAAGAGAATCATATTAGGCTCCCACATGGAATCAAAGCTATCCTCTTGACAACATCAATAGGGCACCACAATGCTAGGAAAGGCTCCACAGAAAAGAAAGGTGTGTTATGCTAGCTGGCCTTGAATTTAGGGTTTTGAGCTCCATACGTCTTAACAAGCTATGTTATGCCAAATAGCTATGAACAAGGGGAAGGATCCACAAGTAAGCAAGGTGTGTTATGCTTGGTGGCCTTTATTAGGGTTTGAGCTTCACAATGCTAGCTAGTTGTGTTATGCCAAACACATAAACATTATATATATGTGTGTGTGTGTGTGTGTTTAGGGGATCTTGCTTCATTCATGTAAGGTTTTCTTCTTAGGGATCATCATGCCTAAAGTCTCCAAGAGATGACAAGTCAAGAGTAAAATATTCACAACTTAGGGAATACAGTGTGTCACATCACCACTAAGAGGAAATTTGTACTCTAAGAATTATCACAATCTTGGAGGAAATCAAACCCAATGACACCAACAAGAAAAGGAGGTATCAGAAGATAAAATAAAATCACACCATGGAACATGAGAAGTTTCAAAAGATATTATCGATGTATGCCCCCACTTTCAAGTGATTGCTAACACCATTACTATGAGAAAATACTTTAAAGTAGCCAATATTTACTCCTAAGATATGAGAGATTTCTCAAAAACCCCTATGCCAAGTCATATATTTCTAAAATAAAGCTACGTGATGAAAAAGGAGGGAGGGGTTTCCCCAAAAAATACATAAGAGATATATGGATTCGAGGTCTTTATGTTTTTGCTACAATGTTGTTTTAGAGCTCAAAAACATCATTTTTCCCCAAATACTCATAAAACTGGAAGAATGACAGAAAAAGAGCGAAAAAAAATAAAAATCCTTTTAGGTCAACATGGAAGAGACCTAAATATATCGACACTTTGTGTCATGTCGAAAATGAAAACACAAGACAAACAAAAAATGTAAAATGTTAGAAGAATGTAGATACAAATAGAGGAATGCACAAAAACATAGAGAGATACATCAAATGAAACAAAACGAGGGATCACATTATGCACATGCAATCACATAAAGAAACATGAAAAATAAAGGAAAATAGAATACTAGTAAGGCACATGCGATTCAACCTATAGCAGGTCGTTTGCATCCCAATCTCAATCAGTAAATATGAAAGGTGGGAAACTAGACAAAGGGACAATGCCAAGTGTTGAACTAGGGAACACACCAAGCTCAACACTCTTTTTATGATATTTTTCATTTAAGTTCATAGAAGAGGGAAACAATAAATTCAACTCATTATGCACTTTTTCATCAATATTTTCAATGTTAATATCATCACCTAAATAAATCACAATGGTAGGTCTAATGAAAATATCCATAGAAGTTTGTTCATGCTTGCATTGTGGTGAGGGCGAAGAGACATCATGCCTTGCTTCAGACAAGTTAGGATTTTTATTTTCTATGTTGCTCTTTTCTTCTTTGGTTTGTAACAAACGAGCAATAACACAACGTCTATGCCTATGCTCTCTAGCATTTCGATTTCATTTCAATATGTTGTCAATTTTTAATTGTGTAGGAGTGGGTTTATCAACCATAGGCTTCTTTTATTCCCTTAGGGGAGGAATGGAAGGAATCATGGGAGGTTTTACAACCACTTTCTCTTTAGCTTTGTACACTTGTTTGATCTTAGGAGGCACAATTGGATTATTTTTGTTATCTCATGGTTTCTTATAGGAAATGGTAGGAGGATTTATCATAGGTTAATCTTGAATATTTGGAAGGGATTTTGGTTCAATCATGGTTTTGTAAATGATAGGCTGCTCAATCACGGGTTGTGGCATGTTTCTAAGGGATAATTCTACTATGCGCTTTTCCTTAACTTTTGATATGATTTGAAAAAGTAGTCACCATGAGGTCTAATAGGTTCAATAAGCTCAGGAAAAAGTAAATCCAATGAAAAGTTCCCACAAGAAGACACATGATTAAAGCCACTATGATGCATAGTAAAGATTTTATTTCCAAAGGGAAACTTTAAACACTTATGGACAACCGATGGGATGACATTCATGGAGAAAAGCCATGGATAACTAACTTCACATGAAATTGGTCTGATGATGGGATTATGGTGAATGAGACATTTAATGAGTCCACCTTTTAGAGGGAGATTTATCGAACCCATTACAAGAAAAGAAAAACCATTATGTGTTTTGATCCATGATTTTGGTTTTTCATACATATCTTGATAAAGTTCATTCATAAATAGGAATTCTTTAGTGATCATTTTCTCTACACAAACATGATCAATTAATATCCCATTAGTAGGCTTGTTATTGATTCTTCTATCTATGCAAAGAGGACCATCGGGTGCCTGTTTGATTATGTCTTTCTATGAGAAACCAATATTAAGAGGAATTTTGGTTGAGTCCTTACGAGTTTTAGCTTCAATAAATGACACCACTTTAATTACTTCATATATATTTTAATCTTTTTTGATGTCATCATCTATGTCAACATTCATAACATCATTCTTTGTTTCACTAGCTTTGACAAATGAAATAGTGTTTCGATGGTATTTGTAAAGATTTGTAAATTTTGGTTAGGAGGAGCTATAGAATTATTACCTTGATCTTTATTATTTTGAACATCATTGATTTCATCTTTTTCATTCACTTGTTTAGTACTAACTATAGCACAAGTGAGTCCTTGTTTCTTAGGGGGAGTATATGACTTATCATAAACTCCTAACAGTTCTTTCAAAGCTTCATATTCATAACATGTTGTATCAATCAATTCAGGATGTTTCAAAGTGAGATCTATCTTATAGGAAGTACACATGATGGTGTTAATGTTGAGTGAATGTGAAATGCAATGGAATTACCTAGAATGCAATGTATAAATGCAATTTTCAGATTCTAAACAAGGTAATTTTTTTATTACACTATGTAGAAATCTAAAAATGAAGTCTTGTAAATACGATTTTGAAATCACACAATGCAATAAATTTACCAAATTAATCTAAATATGATCAAATTAATGAAATAGAAACTCTGCAAATAGTAATAGAAATATATAAGCAACAAATAGTTGCAGAAATTAAGATTTTAATGCCCAAAAATTTAGATTATGATTTGACCAAGGACTCATTTTCCCTAGGGAGAATGGGTCCTAGATGAGGTTATTGAAACAAAGTTTTATTGATTTTTAAATGATTTTTAGTGTGTTTTAGATTTTGGTTTGTTACAAAAAGTTTTAGTTTTATTTTCTATAGGATCCAATGTGAAATTTAAGTGCAAAATATGATAAAATGATAACCTAGAACACCTAATTTGATATGCAATTTTGTTTCAATTTTCAAATGCAAGTTAATATGATGTAAATGATATGTAAGGTGACTGATTTTTTTGTATATTTTAGATTTAAATAATGAAAAATATGCAATCCTAAAACCTTTAATGAGATGCAAAGTTGAATGCAAATTAGACACCCCAAATGAGACCTAATTCAATAGAAATGGATGCAAATGAATGCAAGACCTAAATCTAGGATGAAAGAGGAATCCAAAATTAGATAATTACAATGCTCAAAAGGCCAGGTTCACCATAATGAAATGAATACAAATATATAGGTGAACCAAAATGAGATGAGATGATGCACCCTATTTCTACTAATTTCATTAAAAATGTGTGCTATAATATCCAAATGAGGAACATAAATTAAATATAACTAAAATAGTAATGAAAAGAGAGATATGAAAAAGTTCAAATGTTGTGTACCTATCACCAAAAAATTCTTTTTCAAATCTCACTAAAGATTCATTCACCCTGTGGAAAATGGGTCCTCGCTAGGGCTCTAGAAAATTTGTTTCTAGGTTTTTTTCTTCGATGCCTTCACTTCCAGATTCTAGTTAGAAACCATCAAAAAGAAGAAAAGAAATCTTGTAGCTCAGTTTTCATGATTTGACAACTTTTCTTGCATCTTTGACAACTTTGCAACTTTCTTCAAATTTTCATTCCAAAAGATCTTGAACCTAAAATCTACAATCACACATCAAAGAGATAAAAATGTTGATTGTTAGGGAATACTGGTTTTCCTTGGTCAAACCCCATTTTGGTAATTATATCTTGAAATGAATAAAAGCATAAAGGAATGATGAATGAACAAATGTAATGTTATAACTCACCAAACCTTATTTGAAACCTTGGATAAATATACAAACTAGCATGAAGTAGCCTCAATGAATGTAGATCTTGATCATGAAACTTTATTAGAACAATTCATTTGATATGCTTGATAGATATTGAACACTAAATCAACACATTAGCTCAAGAAACATGTATGATGTAATAAATCCTTGACATGACAATGGAATCTTTATTGTTACAATAATATTCTACAAATCTTCCCTTGAACTCCTTTAAAATTATCTTGAATGCTCTTGATTTCATAAATTTCTATTAGGACTTCAACACTTGAAAAAATCTTAGATCTTAGATGAAACTATGTGAAATAGCCTTGTAATTATACATATCTTAACATTAATTCTTGAAATTCAAATATCACAAGCCAACATTGAATTATAGATTCAAAATCATTAAAATACCATCAAAAACATATTTCAAAGAGGGGTCCTAGGTCTAAGTGAGGACCCATTTTCCATGTGGTGAATGGGTCCTAGGTAGCTTACCTAGGAAAAACATTGGACAAGGTGAAATTTTATGTAAAAATAAGGTCCTAGGACTAAGTGGGGACCCATTCACCATGTGGAAAATGGGTCCTACGTCACCTACCTAGGACACACATCTTCCAAAGTTAAGTGTTCTGTAATGACATTTATGAATGTCAGGTTTTATCCCTCAATTTTTTTTGGAGTACAAGACCACTAAGAGGGGGGTGAATTAGTCATCAAATTAAAAAAACCAATTTCAAAACTTCACTCACTTGATTATTCAAAGAGTCTTTATTGGAAATACTTCAAAAAATCTATATATTATATGTTGAGGGAGACACAAAGATATACAAATCTGAATATAACACTTAAATCAATGATGATTAACCAAAAACCGTTAATCATATAGCACACCACCAAGAGAAAATATACCATAAATTTTATGAGTGGAAAACCCTAAAAGGGTGAAAAAACACTCTAAAACTTTGCTTCATTAAGCCTCACTAGCTAAAACCTATTGATTACATATTACATGCCTCACTGGAAATACAACAAGCCTCATTGGCTACACTCTATTTGCCTCACAGGAAAAACAATGAGCCTCACTAGCTACTCAACATGCCTAGCTTGAAAACCAATATGCCTCATTGGCAATACCATAACTTTAGAAGAAAATAAACACAAACTAGAGGGTTACTCTATTTCCATACATATCACTACACTTTGAAATCTTCATCTCCCTTATCCACATATACATTTGTAGTGTTTCATCAAATCCTCCCTGACATTGATTGATATTCATAAACACACAACATTAACATCCTTCATTACCCTTCTTTAAACTCATTTTATTGTTCGAATGCACTAACAAATATTTTAGCCATTTTTTCTCCAATTAAATTAAGCAAAGACACTCATAGATGATTAAAATCATCTGCTATAGATCACTTAAAAAATAAACTATCAAGATCTTTTGCAATGCATTCCTCTCACAGATTATCCTTATCTCAACAAGATAGAACAAATATTACACACTTAGACTGTAATCTTCATTGAATGTACAATCATATGGACACAAAAAATTTCACACAATCATCCTCTCTATTTTGGAAATCTCACATTCAAATCATTGTTAATCTCATGTGATCATATTCAGATCAGATTAAACTTTGCACAGAACTACCTCAAAAATGCAGCTATAAACCCCTTTTGAACACTGTCAGAAAAATCTCTTTTACTATGCATTGTTTTTACAAAAACAAGACATAGTCTTCACAAACCTTTCTCATAGCATGTCCCTTTTGTCATACTATAGTTTTCAGAATATACATTTTTAATACATTCACCTATGTAGAGTATTCTATTACACAAATCATCTTCTCACCGAGAAAAGACTTTTCATCTTCAAAGAAAAAATCACTAACCATTAGAATACAAAATGACTTCAAATATTGTCCATTGATATAAGGTTTGGCGTCAAGATATCAAATAAATAAGATCCTCTGATTTCTTTTGGGAAATAAAAATAAAGTCTTCAAAAACAACCATTTGAAATTGCCTCAAGAGCTATGACAACCACACACCTATCAAAATACACCTGCAAGAAATAGCTATTATTCAATTTTAAATAAAGACCCTTGATTCTTATTGTGAGCCTCAATCCTATACCTGCACAAATACAAGAAACAAACACATTATTAGATCAATATGCAAGTGAGAACAAGGATTCCCCATGAAATTCATCTACAATGCTCAATAATAGGAAAAATAAAGAACAAACATAAAAGATAAATGAAATCCTAATTAAGAAATGCAAACACTTGATCCCATGGGGGAATCGATGCCAATTATGTGTAGAAACTGGCCCCTTCCCAAATCCTTTGTAAGTTTGATGATGTGATGAAGATTGATCCACTTTGGTTGAATTCCTACATAACCTAGCTAAGAACTTGATAAAAATAGATGAAAATGGATATGCTTGAGGATAAATTTGAGTATAGTAATTTTACTCAATTTGTGGATGATATTGCAATAGAGGAGACCTCTATTAATAGATTTGAAGAATGGAAGATTGAAGGATTTGGGTGAATGTGGGACAAAAGACCAACCAATGATAGAAGGCCACTTGCCCACATGTGATTGGAGGAGGAATGAGCACATTTTGGTCAATGTGCATGATAAATGCTATGAGATTCAAATTTGAAATTTGAATGTGACATGTTGGAGGGAGAAGAAAATGGAGTTAATGTCACTTGGCTCAAGGCCAACGACATGTAAGAGGAATTAAATGTCTTGTTTGAAGTACCCATCCCTTTTGGAGGGATTTTTGAATTGGAGGAATATTCCACAAAAGATGTCCTTTTGAATGGAAATTGATGATTTAATAAATCAAATAAATTGATTTATTGTGCAAGTTGCAAAATCTAGAGGATTGAACTGATTAGGACTAGATTTAATCATGATTTGATCAAATTAAGTATAAATTAGGCGATTTGACAATTTTGACTTAGATTTTAGGATTTAAATAAATCAAAGTTGAGAGGAATAATGATTTTAGATTTAATTAAATAAAGATTTTGATATATTTAACTAAAGGGGAATGATTTTAGATTAAATCAAATAAAGATTAATTTACTTAATTTAAATGATGACTTTAGATATTTAATTAAATAAAGTGAATTATTTAATTAAAAGAGGGATGATCATATTAATTAAAAAATTGATTTATTTAATTAATAGAGGAGAATGACTTAATCAGATAAATAATGATTTATTAAATTAAGGGATGAAAGGTGATGACAAGATGAGAAGGTGATTCAAGACGAAATGATGTTAGTAATCAGGATCAAGTGTGTCAGTATATTTTTCATGTCTACATTTTTCCCCTCTTTGAAGCAATGCACTTGTTGTATTGGTTCAAAGAATAAACTGTTGTGATCAAAGTTCAATTTTGTTTTTTAATTTTCAGATGCCCCACTGCTGCCCCTGTAGAAGGATTGTGATGATATATTGCCCCCTTGAGATATCGAGCGAAAATGTGAGAGGAGTGGTTCTATAGATCAAAGGATGAAAGATAATTCTTTGATGTATAGAGAGTCATCAACCATGGGTAGCCTCATGTATATTTTGATACGACACATCGATTTTGGATAGAAATGTTAGTAAAGATAGAAAAATAAGATGATGAAAGGAGGATCCAACAAGCCATCATTATTAATGCTGATGATGATGATTTTCTTACCAGGAGTTGGGATTTTCAAAGGGCCAATTACTTTATGTTTGATAACACATGTAGGTACGATGCATCAAGGTATAAAGTACCAGGATGGTGTTGTACCTAGTGTGATGGACTTTGACTCAACAATCAGATAGGAGTATTCTTGTTCACACTTTAAATATAGAAACCTTGCTAGGACGGACCTAACAAAGCAATTATTCGCCAAGTTATATTACAATAATTTCCAACAAGCATAGAAGATAAAAAGATAATGATCATTGCCCCATTCCTTTCTCTCTAAACCTATTTTGATTAGTCATCATCAAGAGGTCCTTGGAATGAGTGCAAAATAAGATAAGTCAAAAAAGACCAAGACAAAGTAACCAAACAAGCTAGTGTTCTTCATACCGCTAGCCAAGACTAAACTATTGTGATACCTAATGCTAATGTCCATTGTGGGAAGGATGCATCCTAGGACATGTTGTGATTAGGGTTTTGATGAGATTGATTGGATGATAATCTATCGATACTCCGAGCTGATCAAATTGCTTGCTTACTGACCTAGACTTGGACTTCGATGATTAGGTGTTCACTTTTGAACCTGCTAGACTTGCTCCTGACTAACTCACCAAAGGATGAAGATGATGATGATTGATTTATTAGGAATGATGATTATTTCAAGTGAAAGCGAGATGAGACACATGCACCATTTTGGGTTTTTCAAATGTTTTGAGGCTATTTTTGGTATTTTGATGTGTTTTACAAATGTTTTTTGTATTTTCCATATTTATGACCAAGAGACTAACTTAAAGACCTATCCTAGGGGTCTCGGGAGCTAATCCTTAGATTATATTTTCCTACGTTATATATGCAGAGACCACGTAGTTTGACTGATGACTGACCTGACTCAATGATGAGAGAGATGGGAAAATGGATTGCCAGATTGTGATGAATGCCTAAAGGACTGACCTAGGGTGTCTCGGGGGATGATCAAAGATCAACCTTGCCTACCTTCAAGCTCAGAGATGACATAGTTCGGTTGATGAAAAACTTGACTCAAAGATGAGAGAGATGGGCAAATGGATTTCCAGATTGCGACAGACACCTAAAGGACTCACCTAGGGTATCTCAGGGGACGATCAAAGATCAACCTTGCCTACATTCAAGCTTAGAGACGATGTAGTTTGGTTGATGACAAACCTGACTCAATGATGAGAGAGATGGGAAAATGGATTTCCAGATTGTGACACATGCCTAAAGGACTGACCTAGGGTGTCTCGGGGGATGATCAAATATCAACCTTGCCTATGTTCAAGCTCAAAGATGACGTAGTTTGACTGATGAAAAAACTGACTCAATGATGAGGGAGATGGGCAAACAGATTGCTAGATTGCGATGGACACCTAAAGGACTGACCTAGGGTGTCTCAGGGGATGATCAAAGATCAACCTTTCCTATGTTCAAGCTGAAAGATGATGCAGTTTAGTTGATGACAGACCTAACTCAATGATGGGAGAGATGGGCAAACAAATTTCCAAATTATGATAGACGCCTAAAGGATTGACCTAGGGTATCTTAGGGGATGATTGGTGCAGGAGCACCAACACCTTGTGATGAAATCAATTTAGTTTGAAGGTATTTTGATTTTCAAGCAACGAGGAAGTTGCAAAATATGTTGAAATTTGAAGAATTGTAAATCAAATGTCATAGTGACAGGAGAGGTCTAGGTGGGTGTCATGTTGTAATCTCATGGTGTCAATAAGCCTAGGTGGTAGAATAGCTTGAGGTTTGATGTTTTATTTGAGAATAAGGTCTCCATTACCATTTTAAATGTATTAGAAAGATTTAATAGATCAGTTAGGATGAGTTTATAAAGACAAGTTGCCATAGGATAGTGATTAAAGGGCAAATTGGCAAAATTGTCATCTTAGAACCTAATTAATGGGTGGTTATGGTAGTTGAACGCCCAAAGAGGTAGTTTGAAGGTGGTAACATGATATATTGTTGTAATACCTCAAAGGAGAGGTTGTTGAAGAAGTTTGGAATGAGTTTCTAATAATAAGTTTGCTGTTTTTTTGTGTTTTCCATTAAGAAATTGTTGATCCTGTGCATTGTACGACATGTAAATATTGTTTTACACTACAAGCCTATTATGGTTGGATAGATAATTGAATAAAATTTCTTTTGGAATTGGAATGGTGTGATTTCATTAAAAACTGAGTGAGATATCCTTGTTTTACTGCCGGGTGGTCTCAAACCCCATGTTTTTCCTATTTTCCTGAACTTTGCAAGCTTGGTACGGATCCGTACAATATCTTTTGGCTCTAAAAATCATTTGGAATGTGTATAAATATGATTAAACTTTCAAATTCATTTTATTTGAGGATTTGAACATTCATATTGAGGGAGAAATCATTATTTTTCTGAAACTGCCTATTTACACTGTTTTGGGGGTTGTGAGAGGAGTCAAAATGCCATTCTAAGCCTTCCACCCACTGTGAAGACCTGTAACTCAGTGGATAGGAATAGATAGGCATAATAAACATGTTAATAATTTTTTTTGTGCAGGTTAAGTGATTTTCATAACTTCATGAGAGCCTCTGGGGTGGATTCCATTGGAAAGGTGCATGGTTTGATGGGTATAGTCTTGAATTGGACAATGGGAAGTTAGGTATGGCTATTTTATGAACTTTTGAGCATATTGGGGATAAAATATGAGTGTTTAAGTGGGTGGCATGGTCTGGGAGGCTTTGTAAGTGTCATTTTCAATAAACCCTCATGAATTGTGCCTAAAACAAGGTTTTTCAAGTTTGACATGTGTTTGTCCGTACCAATGGAATATTTTTGTGATTTTGGAGGTTTGAAAGCATATGAATTGCTGCCCCAAGGTTTCGTGGTCCTGTGATAGGTTTAAAGGCATGTTGCTTTGGAAAATAGGCCTAATCAGCATAATTGAGCCTTCTGGGTCTGCATCAATGATCAAATATCAAAATTGCCTACATTCAAGCTAAGAGATGACGTAGTTTGGTTGACGACAGACCTGACTCAATGATGAGAGAGATAGGAAAACAAATTTCCAGATTGTGACGGATGCCTAAAGGACTAACCTAGGGTGTCTTGGGGGATGATCAAAGATCAACCTTGCCTACATTCAAGCTCAGAGATGACGTAGTTTGGTTGAAGACAGACTTGCCTCAATGATGAGAGAGATGGGAAAACGGATTGCCAGATTACAACAGATGCCTAAAGGACTGACCTAGGTTGTCTTAGGGGATGATCAAAGATCAACCTTGCCTACATTCAATCTCAGAGATGACGTATTTTGGTTGACGATAAACCTGACTCAATGATGAGAGAGATGGGAAAACAGATTGCCAGATTGCGACAGATGCCTAAAGGACTGACCTAGGGTGTCTCAGGGGATAATCAAAGATCAACCTTGCCTACATTCAAGCTCAAAGATGATGTAGTTCAGTTGATGACAGACCTAACTCAATGATGAGAGAGATGGGAAAACAGATTGCCAGATTGTGACAAATGCCTAAAGGACTGACCCAGGGTGTCTCAGGGGATGATCATAGATCAACCTTGCCTACGTTCAAGCTTAGAGATGATGTAGTTCAGCTGACAATAGACCTGACTCAATGATGAGAGAGATGGGCAAATAGATTTCTAGATTGTGATGAATGACTAAAGGACTGACCTAGGGTGTCTCGGGGGATAATCAAATATCAACCTTCCCTACGTTCAAGCTCAGAGATGACATAGTTCTGTTGATGAAAAACCTAAGTCAATGATGAGAGAGATGAGAAAACAGATTGCCAGATAGTGACAGACATTTAAAGGACTGACCTAGGGTGTCTTGAGGGATGATCAAAGATTCCCCATGTGAACCCCAATCCTATACCTACACAAATACAATAAACAAACACATTATTAAGCTCATATACAAGTTAGAACTAATATTCCCCATGAAATCCATTTATAATGCTCAATAATAGGGAAAAAAAGAAAAAAAAACATAAAAGATAAATGAAATCCTAATTAAGCAATGCAAACTCTTGATCCCATGGGGGAATTGGTGCCAATTGTGTGTAGAAATTGGCCCTTTCCCAACTCCTTTGTAAGCTTGATGATGATTTGGTGATGGTTGTAGCTCCTTAATGAGATTTTGGCATAACCTAGTTATGAAACCATGAAATGATGAACACTTTCTATGAAGTAGATGAAATTAGCTCTCAATGTGAGGAGAGTAACTTTGCATTCAAATTATGGATCATATTGCAATAGAGGAGGCCTCTATTTATAGATTTGAAGAATGGAATATTGAAGGATTTGGGTGAATGTGGGATAAAAGACCAACCAGTGAGAGAAGGACACTTGTCCACATGTGATTGGAGGAGGAATGAGCACATTTTGGTCAACGTGCACAATAAATGCCATTAGATTCAAATCTAAAATTTGAATGTGACACATTGGAGGGAGAGAAGTATGGAGTTAATGTCACTTGGCTCAAGGCCAAGGAAATGTAAGAGGCTTTTAATGACTTGTTGGAAGTACCCATCCCCTTTTGGAGGGATTTTTGAATTGGAGGAATATTTCACAAAAGATCTTCTTTTGAATCGAAATTGGTGAATTAATAAATCAAATAAATTGATTTATTGTGCAAGTGACAAAATCTAGATAATTTAGGTGATTAGGATTAAATTAATCAGGATTTTCTCAATTTAATAGGAGATTAGATGATTTGATAATTTTGACTTAGATTTTAGGATTTAAATAAATCAAAGTTGAGAGGAAAGGTTTAATTAAATAAATGTTTTGATTTATTTAACTAAAGGGGATACTGTTAGATTAAATTAGATAAGGTTTAATTTATCCAATTTAATAAGAAGACTTTGGTGATTTAATTAAATAAAGTGAATTATTTAATTAAAAGAGGGATGATAGGATTAATTAAACAAAATGATTTATTTAATTATTAGAGGAGAATGAATTAACAAATAAAATTGATTTATTTAATTAAGAGAGGAAATATGATGAGTTTAATCAAATAAATATTATTCAATTAAATTAATTAGTAAAGGGGATGATTTAGGAAGAAACTATGTGAGTAAGATCAGGATTAGGTGTGTCAGTCATCTTGTATATTTTCCATGTCTACATTTTGCCACTCTTTGAAGCAATGCACTTGTTGTATTGGTTCAAAGAATAAATTGTTGTGATCAAAATTCAAAAAATTCTTGATTTTTTAGATGCCCCATTGTTGCCCCAGTGAGAAGGATTACCATTTTTGCCCCAATGAGAAGGATTACACTGGTATATTGCCCCCTTGAGAGATCAAGTAGAAATGTTTGATTTTCCAATCGAGATCACGATAAAATGTGAGAGGAGTGGTTCTATTGATCAGAGGACGAAAGATAATTCTTGTAGAAAGATCAGATATTTGACATAGACAATTTTGATGATGTATAGATAGTCACTGGCCTTGGGTAGCCTTGTGTATATTTTGATACAACACACCACTTTTAGATAGAAATGTTAGTAAAGATAAAAGAATAAGAAGAATAAGATGATGAAAGGAGGATCCACAAGCCTACACTATGATGATGATGATGATGATTTGCTTACCATGAGTTGGGATTTTAAAAGGACCAATTACTTTATGTTTGATAGCACACATAGGTATGATGCATCAAGGTATAAAGGACCAGGATGAAATTGTACCTATTGTGATGGGCTTTGACTAGACAATCAGATAGGAGTATTCATGTTCACACTTGACATACATAAACCTTGCTAGGATGCACCTAAAAAAACAAGTATTTTCCAAGTTATTTTACAAGAATATTCGGCAAGCACATTAGATAAAAAAGATAATGATCATTCCACATTCCTTTCTCTCTAAACCTATTTTGATTAGGCATCTTCGAGAGGTCCTTGGAATGAGTTCAAAATAAGATAAGTCAAAAAGACCAAGATAAATTAAACAAACAAGCTAATGTTCTTCGTACCACTAGCCAAGGCTAAACTAAGGTGATACTTGATGCTAATGTCCATTGTGGGAAGGATGCATCCTAGGACATGTCATGATTAGGGTTTTGATGAGATTGATTTGATGATAAGCTATTGATACTCCAAGTTGATCAACTTGCTTGCTTACTGACCTAGACTTGAGAGTTTGATGATTAGTTGTTCACTTTTGAACCTGCTAGACTTGCTTCTGACTGACTCACCAAAGGATGAAGGTGATGATTGATTTATTATGAATGGTGTTTATTGCGGGTGAATGTGAGATGAGACAGGTGCACCATTTTGGGTTTTTCAAATATTTGGATGTTTTTGGTGTTTTGAAATGTTTTGAGGCTATTTTGATTTTCAAAATTTTCAATGTTTTTGGATTTTGTATCTCGAGGGCCGATCAAGGATGGCCTTGCCTACATTTAAGCTTAGAGATGACGTATCACAATAGACTTAACTCAATGATGAGATAGATGGAAAAACGGATTGCCAGATTACTGCAACGGACGCCTAAAGAACTGACCTAAAATGTCTCGGTTGACAACAGACTTGACTTAATTATGAGAAAGATGGGCAAACAAATTGCCAGATTGTGACAGACACCTAAAGGACTGACCTATAATGTATCGGGGGATGATCAAAGATCATCCTTTCCTATGTTCAAGCTCAAAGATGATGTAGTTCAACTAACCATGTTTGTGATGTTTTCTATTTTTATGAATGTTTTTGGATTTTTTATATGATTTGGATGTTTTTGAATTTTTGCATGATTTCGATAATTTGGAAATGGATATGTGATGATATCAGTGTTCTATTTTGGGATTTTGTTGGAAACCAAGCTAAGGTTGATTGATTAGAACAATGGATTGATGATGATAACATTGTTGAGGATACACAACAATGCAAGGATAGTGTTAAGCAACACGAGCATTTGGAAGGATATCCTAAGATGACGATGAATTCATGATGATAAAATTGTTGAGGATACACAATATTGCAAGGATAGTGTTAAGAAACACAAGGATTGAGAACGATATCCCAAGATGATGATGGATTGATTGGGATTTTGAAGCTTGATTTGGAACAAAATTGTTTTGATGATTTAATGTGACATTGATGCACAAGTTAGATGTGATTTATATTGATTGTTTGGATTGATGTTCAATGAAATATTTAATCTTGATAAGGAACATCTTCTCGTCAAAATGTGCCATGGGCTAGTGATTTGGATTTTTTTGTCTCACAAATGCTTTGACCAATTTGATTTCATGTTTTCCAATGTTCGGATCACCACATAAGTTAGAAGATATAGATCAAGGTTTATTCTCGAAGCAAGATGTAAATATGTGCCCCCAATGTCTAGCAATGTATGGAAGGCCATAGGTGGATTCTTGGATAGGTGTGTGGATGGATGGATATGGTAAGCATGCAAGGGATGCCAAGGATTATCTTATGATAGGATAAGGGGTTTGGATAGTGGATGCTCATTTGGATAATGCTTCATGGTTTAGACAACGTTGGGTAGGATAAGATCAATGAAAATGGCCCATGTCAAGATTTTTACCATAAGCAAGTGTAAAGTGTGCACCAAAAT
Organism: Sequoiadendron giganteum; assembly: GCA_007115665.2. Taxonomy (NCBI): domain Eukaryota; kingdom Viridiplantae; phylum Streptophyta; class Pinopsida; order Cupressales; family Cupressaceae; genus Sequoiadendron; species Sequoiadendron giganteum. The sequence goes on from CM021104.1 coordinate 569,285,214, forward strand.
TTGTCAAGATCAAGATAATTTAGACTACAAATGTAGATGGATGAAAATGGACTGCATAAATGGGTCATGGATAAATTAATTTATTATGGATAATATGGAGGGAATGTTGTCTTTATTATGGATGTGATGAGATGCTTCCAATTGAACTAGTGAACAAAGATTCTCATTTCTACATATGATGCCTATTTTCCATGTTTTCATCATGGTACTTGTCCAAAGCACCACCGAAGTGATTTTCACTGGAAGATGATTTGTTTTCTTTACTATTTTTAATCATTTTTTTTATTTTTTGGGATTTTTTATATTTTTATATTTTTCTATGAAATATTTTAAGCTCATGGTGAACCACCTAGTGGTGTCAATGTAGATTCTTCTGTCATAATGTTTCATCGATATCTTTCTTGAAGAAGCTACCTTGCCAAGATACGTGCACTTGAATACAACTTTTGAGATCCCTGATCTGCTTTGCTTATACCGGAGTTAACTTCATCTTTGTATAGACATTGCAATAGAGTGCCTTCTGAATCCTTATGATGAAGGGTCATCTCCAAAACATGGTCAATGTGAGAATTGGATATTATGCATGGAGGCATGGATGGTGGAGTGTGTTTAGGAATAAAAGATGGATTGGTTGATAGTTTCGAACCTTTGACTCTCCAAACTTGGGAAGATGAGAAATGATGGGTGGATATAGAAGTGTGCATGGAATTAGGACCAACTATTTGATATGCTTTGTATGTTTCTTGAGAAACCTTCTTTTTCCTTTGTGGACATCTTTGATGGATACTTGCCCCCTTTTTATTTTACCCCATAGTTTCTTTGACTAATGGATTTTGATAGGGATTATCTTTCTTTGGTATCCATATGAATTTTATTTGTCTGATATGATTCTTAGCTTCTTTTGCTTTGATTCAAAACCTTCTTTTGATGTTGGTCCCAATTCATGGATGGGGTGATGTGTGTATGAAGATTCATGATGTGGATGGTTGTAGTATTGGCATTGGTTTCATCATAAGGATCCTTCTTTCCCCCTATGTTGATGTTTTCTTGAGATGAAGTTGCCTCAAGTATGGTGGTAGTAGCATGTTTGCTATTTTATTCTCCCTATTTTGAGATATCTTGTTCAAAATTCCTTCTCTGACAAATGACCACTGTAGACGACATCATTTCAATTTGTTGCTCTACTAACTCTGGAATATCCTTTTCTATCTAACATGGTCGCTTGAGTGGATAATAATGGATATATTCATACATGATGTCCTCTGTCTGAATTTGGGATATATCTAATCCTGATGTTAACAACTGAGTTTGACTGTAGGAATCAATATCCTGCTTTTTTTGTGTAATAATGTCAAGAGTAAAGGAATCTTGTTCTGAATGAATATCATCTACATGTCCATCCAAGGGAAGCATATCATGGGTAGATGGAGGAGTATGTGTTATATGGATATGATATCATTTATAGATAGGAGAGTGTCCATTATATCATTATAGTAGCTTGGAGATACAAATTCTTGATCTTAAATAATTTCAGAATTAATTTTGACATGCTTAAATGGATCAAGTTCTTGACATGGGTGAATTTCAAAGAATGGATTTCTTATAAAGGGTTCTTGGATATCTTCATTAGGCATAGGAAGTTTCTCAAATGTCATGAGGTTACAGAATGTCCATATGTTTTGGAAAGGATCATTGCTAGACCTTGGTGAAAGATGTTGATCATGATTTGGAATAAATTCTTGAGATATGTCCTCTAACTCATTAGATGATGTAGACATTTTCAACATGATCATTTCTCAAAGGATCTTGATCATCATTTTCAACTATTGTGGTGGGAATATATTGCAAGATTTGTTGAGGGAGTAATGCTTGCATTTTTTGTTGACCCAACAACACTTGTTTTTGTTCGTGTTGTTGTTGTGCCAACAATGCCTATTGTTGGGCTTGCTATTCAGCTACTTGTTGATACACTTGTTGATGGATTGCTTGCAATTGTTCTCGGTATTGTGCTTTCACCTGTCAAGCTTGGTGTTGGGATTGAGATTGAGCCTATGCTTGTTGAGCTGCTTGTGCCACTTGTGTAGCTTGTGCAGCTTGTGCAGCTTGTTGGTTTTGGAGCACTTTTTGGCAGGCAGCATGTCGAGCGGCTTGCAACATGATGGAGAATGAATTTTCCATGTTTTTTGGTGGTGGTGGTGGTGGATTGAGAATGGTGTTGACCATTGTGATGAAAGGAGCGGTCACATTGATTGTCGGGGTTTGAGTGGTAGAGGATGTGACTGATAGACTTGGTCCTTGAAAAACCATGCTTTGAGAGACTTGGGGGATGGTTGATGTGTTGACTGTTGGGGTTGCTTGGATGGTTTCCATATGTTGTTGTGATATCAATGGTACGATGAGAGGATTTGGTATTATTTTTTGACTTATGAAGGGGGTGTTGCTCGGATTCTGTTGATTGATGGTTGGTAAAGGGGGAAGGCTCATGCCTTGATTGTTTGGTTGATAGATTTGTAAGTTTTGACATTGGTTTAAATCCATCAAAGGGAAATGTGTTCCAAAATTGATATTGGTCATGCTCACTTTTGTTGTACCATTGAGGTTTGGAGGAGATAATGATCTCATGTATGGTTTGTACAAATGCAAGTTTTTCAAATCAATTAGCATCGTAAGGCTTGGATAGTTTGGTTGAATTGGATTACTCATGATGGATGAATCAAGTTTATATTCCATGTTCCTCTTGTGTTTTGACTTTTTTGACCTCTGAGGGGTTTAGGACCAATGATGAGATGAAGGCTGAATGGGGTGAATGATATGGGTGTTTAAAATTTTAGGAACTTTGGATCAATGCTAGACTTTAGGACTTGTTTTGATTTTAATTTTAATTGAGGATATTTTGACTAAGTGTGTTAAGTCAAACAAAGTGATAATTCACTTGTAAACTCTAGGAAGTTGTGTTATCCTAGAGTAAACTCGTACACAAGAGGATAGTTTGACTAAGTGTTATAAGTCAAACAAAGTGATAATGGATTGGGTAATTTGACTAAGTGTGTTAAGCAAAAAAAAGTGATAATGATATTGTAAACCCTAGGAAGTTGTGTTATCCTAGAGTAAACTCATACAAAAAAGGATAATTTGGCTAGGTGTGTTAAGCCAAACAAGGTGATGTTGATTTTTCCTTAAATTCTAGCATAAGTGATGTTTTCAAAGTTTCCAAAATTTTGTTAATGAGATGATATTTGATTTCGATGCTTGAGAGATTGATGAGAGTGATGATTTTGATCCTATATGATCCTAAGAGGACTTTTTTGATAAAACCAAGGTTTTGAAGAACATTCTTTTCCCTAAGATTACTACAAACCAAAATAGCATAATAAAAAAGATAAACTAGCACATGTGTGGGGTTCAATTGATTTTATCTTGGTTAATTACTTTCTTTTTATCGAAAACACTCTCTTGATTAGATTTTAAAACTGAATATCCAATGTCCTAATTTTCTTTCATCCCACAAAGTGCATTATGTGGAAATCAAGTAAATCAACGCAAAGGTTTCCTAGTGTTGACTTTGGGAGAAAAAAATTGAAATTAAGTCCAAATACTTAGAAGCCTCTAAGGATTAAATCCCTAGGACAAGCATGAGGACTTGAACTCGTCAAAGGTATTTGGTTCCCTAAAGGGTTTAAAATTTTGAAGATCTTGTGAATGTTTGTTTTCAATCAAAGCAATGTGTTTTTGATTCCAAGAACATGTACAATCTTAGGATGAAAAAAAAATATTTGTTGGACTCCCACTTGGATAAATCTAGCTGTGCATATTCAGTGCAGATGATTAGATGCTTGACCACATAGGCTCCCCCTTATAGTGTACTCACTTCTTGGGTCAGCCAAGCATCAGTGCCCATGGAACTCCCATGACATACATGTATATGTGGGGTGGCTTCAAAGGACATGACCTTTTGCACCAACAAATAGTATAGGATTTTGTCCTTTGCTAAACAAGGGGTTTTAATGTGGGCATTTTGTTCATATGGGACTATCCATGCACCGAGAGACCATTGCTACCTTTTTCATTAAAATAATCCTTGTGATTCTCGAAATTTCCTCAAGAATCCACACTTATATACCAGTTGGAAGTCACTTGGCTTTAGCGTGTTACCGGTTGGGTCATTCCCTTGGGTGATTACTTTTTCCCACAAGGCAGGCCCTCTAAGATAAACAAAAGCGAGAAAACATATCCCGTAGTTCAATCGACCTTTGTTGAAAAACAAAGGGAGAACACTCGCAATATACCATGCTCACAATCGCAAGATAGGTTCAATTTTTAAGTACCCAAATTGAATTGTGGAGGAAATATTTTATGCAACTTAATGTCACCAAAAAGACTTTTGATTCTCAAGATCATCGTGAAGCATGAGAGAAGTGCATATGCCTTTCTAAATGAAATTACTTTACAAAAAAGATTACAAGAAACAAAAGAACATGCTCGTTTTAAGTCCAAAAAGCAATGATTTGATTCTTATAGTGCACCAAAAGGAAAGATGGAAGTTGTTTTGTTCAATTGCTATCCTAAAAAAAAATTTAGTAAGTTTTCCTAAGTTCTTTTTAACCCTTTGTTGCAAAAATTGAAACATTTTGTAGTATTCTTTTTAAAGCCCAAAATAAATTTATTGTGTCCTAAAATCATGAAGGGATAAAATCGTTAAACATGGAATTATAATTACTTACAAGAGTGTCTAAAGACACTTGATACAATAGAGAAATGATGTCATAAGAAGCTATTCTTTTGTTTCCTCCTCCCTGATAGGGAGGGTTGGAGGAATCACTCCATGATTCCTGCTCTAGGTCTTACCTGGAAGACCCCCTATGGTGTCACACTTCACCACCTTAACCTATAGGACCTACCTCTTGACTAGGCTCCCCTAGATCTCGTTGCCAACCCAACTACCAATACATATTCTTCCAACCAAGACAACCTTGGTGCTTTCTTTGCAATTCTTTCCTTAGCCCTTAATCCACCCTAAAGGCTAACCTACTCCCAATACTAGATTTCATCTTTGCAGGGGTGTGGAGATGTTTCAACAAGGCTCACACCATCACATTATGGTTCTTGAGGGTCCACCTTACTTCATTTTCCCATCACTTCCACCAAACCCTCATTTAGGGTTTTAGTCCACTAGTCCTAGGAATTCCAATTAGGTCTCCATCTCTGAGAAATCAGGCTTGTTCTTCTAAGATCTCCAAAGAACACCCAAATCTCTCTTTGAGGTTCTTAGTGCATATTCCCACCTCTCAATGATTTTTGGGGTCTTGAGCCTCCACTGTCTGTATAGTACCCCAAACTGGAAATGAGCAAGAACCTAGGTTATTGTAGGTTTTTCCTGGCTTCTCTACAGACTGTTAAGAATTCCTCTCACCAGAAGGATTGATGGAACCTCCCCCTCCATGCTATACCTTGGCAAGGCTCATACCTGCCCTCTCCACACTATGATTTGACAGGAAATGGACACCCCTACAAATCAAGTGCTTTGCACTTCTTGTCTTCCCTAGCGGGACTCTTCTTGGCTCGCCTAGGAGAAGAATTCCACAGTGATACCTTGACTACCAAAGATTCATAATCCTACCATATTTACAGTCATGGAGTCTAGTCACAATTCCCAAAGGCCTGTACACTAGTACAGTGGGAATGTGATCTAAACCTCCATTCTTCACAGACTGCTTGTTAGAACAACAACTAAAAGAAACAAACTAACTATCTACTGTTCGACACAATGCTTGAAATACAATTGCACTACATCCTACAAAACTCACAGTGCCATGATCACTCCCTCAACACACAAATTCAAAGCAAAAACCAGAAAATTACACAAACTTATCACTATCTTCTCTTGTATTCATAAATTTCCCATAATGCAAAAGCTTCCAACCTTGCTTTCGGGTCGAGGCACACCCTATATAGGTCAAGAAAAATAGTTATACCTCCCCTTGGTCAGACATTGCAGTTACATTGTGGATTTGCAACTTTTGCCAATTTCTAGTGAACTTAGCAAATGAGTTTCTAAACTCATCCACCCTTCCTCAATTACTATCCTAGAGATCAAAAATGTTTTTAAGCTATCTCACCTACTCAATGGTCCACATGACCTTCATGGTAACATACCAAAAGCAAGAATCAAAACTATATTGCCTAGTGATTCCTAGGTGCTCCTACACCATTATCCCGCCCTCTACACAAACACTAAGGAATTTGAGGAGAGATCAGTGATACATCAATGCCCTGCTTCTTGAACTGAGCTTTATCCACCCATGTAGCCTCAAATTCATGTTTGTCCTTCCATTTTATGAGGTGTTCCATGTATTCCTTATATCGGGTAGTCTTCTTCACCCTTGACTCCAAGATCTTCTCTGCTTGTAGCTTGTCTTGAGTAGGTAAGGTTATGTTACTCACATCCTTGAAGATATCCCTGCTATTCTGATCCATGTCAGTAACTATTCCCTTGTATCTGATCAAATCAGCCACATTGAACATTGGAGAGATGCCTAAATTTGTAGGTAACTCCACCTTGTAGGAATTCTTCCCATATTTGGATAACACCTTACATGGTACCACTCTTTTCATCTACAATTTGGTTGGTGTTCCCTTTTGCAATCTGGATTTTTTGAGCTAGACCATGACATAGTCTCCTACTGCAAATTGTAGATCCTTTCTAGACATATCCACCTTATTTTTCAACTTTTGGTAGCCTCGGTGACTGTCTTCTTCACTTGCTCCTAAATCTCCTTCATGGTCTGAGAGAAATCTTCTACATATCCACTCCTATGCTCCATAGCTCCTAGATCCCTGAGCTCAGACACACCTCTTGGGTGCATTCCATACACTATTTCAAAAGGACTCTTCCCTATGGTCCGATTCACACTATCATTGTAGGCATATTCTGCTTGTGAAATGACTAAGTCCCATGTCTGTCTATACTCCTTGGTTAGGCATCTAAGAAGGTTACCTAACACTCTATTAACCACCTCTATTTGTCCATCAGTTTGAGGATGGTAAGCTGATCCAAAAGATAGGTTGGTACCTAATCTTCTCCATAGAGTCTTCCAAAAATGACTCATGAACTTCACATCCCTGTCTGAGACAATGCTCAATGGCAATCCATGGATCCTTACAATTTCTTTGAAGAAAAGGTAAGCAATATAGCTAGAATCATGGGTGGTTTTGCAAGGGATAAAGTGACTCATCTTACTAAATCTATCTACCACCACATAGACACTATCAAACCCTATCTTAGTCTTAGGGAGTCCTACCACAAAGTCCATGCTAATACACTCCCATGGTCTGTTAGGAATGGGTAGGGGTTGATATAAAACTGCATTACTAGGTCCTCCCTTGGCTTTCATACACACTACACACTGCTCCACATACCTCCTGACATCCCTTGACAACTTAGGCCAATAGTAGAACCTTTGCACTAGTTCCATTGTCTTGTTGATACCAAAATGTCCACTAAGACTACCATTATGCTTCTCCTGGATGAGATTCTCTCTCATTGATCCTTTTGGAACACATAACTGATTCCCCTTGAATAAAAATCCACTTTGCAATGTATACTCTGAGTATTGACTATGAAAGTGATTCTCAAAGTTAGAACATACCTCGTAGGCCTCTGAGAAGTCTCCATCTTCCCCATAGAGATCCTTGAAACTCCCTATTCCAATGCCCTTTATCTATATCTCTTGCACTGTTAGCAATCTTCTACTTAGTGCATCTGCCACCTTGTTCAACTATCCCTTCTTGTGCTTGATGGTGAAAGTAAAAGCCTGGATGTATTCCATCCATTTCAAATGTCTATTGCTCAACTTCTCTTGAGTGTTGATATAGCTAAGTGCCTGATTGTTAGGAAAGACTACAAACTCTTTAGGTAGAAGATAATGCCTCCACTTCCTAAGTGACTGTACTAAAGCATAAAGTTCTAGGTCATAGGTAGAATACTTCTTCTTAGCTTCATTGAGCTTTTCACTAAAGAAAGCTATAGGTCTGCTTTCTTAACTTAGCACTCCTCCTACTGCAACTCCACTGGCATCACATTCCATAGTAAACAACTTATCAAAGCTAGGTAATAAAAGAATAGGTTGAGTTGCCACTTCTTGTTTCAATTTCTCAAAACCTTTCTCAGCTTCTTGAGTCCACTTAAACTTAGTCTTTAAGCCACCTTTGATTGTATCAAGGACTGGTGCACATATGCCACTAAAGGTCCTGATGAATTTCCTATAAAATTGAGCCAATCCATGAAAACTTCTTACCTCTATCCTTGTGGTTGGTGTAGGCCAATTTAGGATAGCTTCCACCTTGCTTGGATCCATCTTCAATGATCCTTGTGACACTACAAACCCCAAATACACAAGCTCATGTTTGAAGAACTCACATTTCTCTAGGTTGATGGCTAACTTATCTTCTTGCAATCTATTAAGAACCAACTCCACATGCTTTCGATGTTCTTCTGCTATCTTGCTAAAGATGAGTATATCATCAAGATATACCACCACAAATATCCCTATAAAGTCTTTGAGCACTTCATTCATGAGCCTCATGAATGTGCTAGGGGCATTAGAGAGGCCAAATGGCATAACTCTCCACTCATACAACCCATCAGTTGTCTTAAATGTTGTCTTCCACTCATCTCCATCCTTGATTCTGATCTGATGGTATCCACTCTTGAGATCCAACTTAGTAAAGTACTGAGCTCCTCCAAGACAATCCATCAAGTCCTCAATCGTCGGAATAGGGAACCTATACCTGATTGTGGTTCTATTTATAGCTCTAGAATCAATGCATAATCTCCACTTGCCTTCTTTCTTGGTTGCTAAGACCACTGGCACTACACACAGACTAATGATTTTCTTAATTAAACCTTGATCCAACAACTCCTGCACTTGCCTAGCTACCTCTAGGTTTTGATCTGGTGTAAGCTTGTAAGCTGCTTTGTTTGGTAAAGAAGCTCCAGGTATGAATTCAATCTGATGGCTAATGGCTCTCTTTGGAGGTAAGGTTGTTGGTGTTCCATCAGTCACTATGTCCTTGAACTATTCAAGCAACTTCTGGACTGCTCCAGGTATGACTATGTTTTTGGCCTTGTCTTCTTCCTTGGATTGCACCATAACCACATATCCTTCACCTCCTTGATGTAGGTTGTTAATGAAATCTTTACCACTGCTTAATAAGAAACTAGGGGTCTTTGATTGTCCTTCTTCTTCTTCTAACAATGATTGTAATTTAAATGTCTTTCCATCCTTCTTGAAAGAAATGGTGTTCTCTTTCCCATCATATATGGCACCTCTATCAAACTACCATGGTCTGCCCAATAGAAGATGGCATGCATCCATGGGTAACACATCACATAAAAAATTATCTTTGTAACCTCCAATGGAGAACTCCACCATTGTTTGTTCATTGACAAGAATACTCTACCCTTTGTTCAACCATGTTACTTTGTAAGGGTTAGTGTGGGGTACCTTCTCCAATTTAAACTTCCTTACTGCCTCTTCTAAGATTATGTTATCAGTAGACCCTAAGTCCACTATAACCTTACACACCTTTCCAAGGATTTTGCACCTTACCCTAAATAAGGCTCTCCTTTGCTTTGGATCTTCCTTGACTGGTTGTCTGATCAAAACTCTTCTAAACATCAAGTTCTCCCCCATTTTTGATTCAATGTGATTAACCTCAGGTGATTTGGTACTCATGGTGTCCTCTTGAGCATATGCCACTCTCTTCTCAGTACTTAATGAAGATGCTTTCTTCGGGGACCTATAAGCTAGATGTTCTATTTGACCACAATTATAACATTTCATACTAGCAAAGTATGAGTTGCTTTTGCCTACTCCTCTTCCTCTATTTGATCCTCCTTGAGATCCTCTACCTCTTCCATAACCTCCTCTAGAAGGTGTTTCACTTCCATGCTCTATGAGTTTGGATTCCCCTTGGTTTCTTTGTTCAGTTCCTCTACCTTGATAGCCACCTCTATGTCCTCTTTGATCTCTGCCTTTGCCTCTACTCTTAGAAGCGTGGTCTTGTTTCCTCTTGCTTCTTTCCTCAATCTTAATGGCCAATTGGTAGCATTGGTATACTGTCTTGGGACTTAAAAGAGTCATCTCCTCTTGAATGTTCCACTTCAAGCCGTTAAGATACCTAGCCACCTTGAGACTTTCATCTTCTGAAACATTAGACCTCATACAAAGTTTTTGAAACTCCTCTATGTAAGTGTTCAGATCTTGGTCTCTTTGCCTCAAGCTTTGTCTCTTCTTATGTAGCTGAATCTCATAATCATCTGGTATGTATGCTTCTCTCACTTTTGCAACCATACCCTTCCAAGTTGAAATAGGCTTCTTGCCTTCTTTTCCCCTCTTTGTCTGGATGAATTTCCACCATGTCAAGGCAGATCCTCTCAACCTAGACTTGGCCACCTTTACCTTCTGTGCTTCAGTGACTTCATCACACTCAAAGTGGTTTTCCATACCCTCTATCCAATCCATGACTAGATCAGCTTCCAATTTTACACTAAACAGTGGTATTCCTTCAAGTGCTTTTCCACTCAAAGATTTCAATACCTTCAAGAAAGGCTCCTCTTTCAGAATAGGGTCAGGTTCAGGGATCTTGTCTTCCTCTACAACCTCTTCACTCTCTAGTACCCTACCTTCCAATCTATCACTAACCTCATTGGCCTTAATTTGCACATTACTCAATGTCTCCTCAAGTTGGGCTAATCTTTCCCTTAGTCTCCTATTGTCTTCCTCTTGATCTTTGACCTTCTTGGCCAATTCCACATTTTTCACCATGATTGTAGAACCACTAGACTCAATATCTAACATACAAGATTCTATCCCAAATCTTTTGTTGCTCTGATACCAATCTGATAGGGAGGGTTGGAGGAATCACTCCATGATTCCTGCTCAAGGTCTTACTTGGAAGACCCCCTATGTTGTCACACTTCACCACCTTAACCTATAGGACCTACCTCTTGACTAGGCTTCCATGGTTCTCCTTGCCAACCCAACTACCAATACATATTCTTCCAACCAAGACAACCTTGGTGCTTTCTTTGTAGTTCTTTCCTTAGACCTTAATCCACCCTAAAGGCTAACCTACTCCCAATACTAGATTTCATCTTTGCAGGGGTGTGGAGATGTTTCAACTAGGCTCACACCATCACATTATGGTTCTTGAGGGTCCACCTTACTTCATTTTCCCATCGCTTCCACCAAACCCTCATTTAGGGTTTTAGTCCACTAGTCCTAGGAATTCCAATTAGGTCTCCATCTCTGAGAAATCGGGCTTTTTCTTCTAAGTTCTCCAAAGAACACCCAAATCTTTCTTTGAGGTTCTTAGTGCATATGCCCTCCTCTCAATGATTTTTGGGGGTCTTAAGCCTCCACTGCCCGTACAGTACCCCAAACTAGAAATGAGAAAGAACCTAGGTTATTGTAGGTTTTTCCTAGCTTCTCTACTGACTGTTAAGAATTCCTCTCACTAGAAAGATTGATGGAAGTTCCCCCTGCATGCTATACCTTGGTAAGGCTCATACCTACCCTCTCCACACCGTGATTTGATAGGAAATGGACACTCCTGCAAATCAAGTGCTCTGCACTTCTTGTCTTCCCTAGCTGAACTCTTCTTGGCTTGCCTAAGAGAAGACTTCCATAGTGATACCCTAACTACCAAATACTCCTAATCCTACTATATTTACAGTCATGGAGTCTAGTCACAATTCCCAAAGGCTCGGACACTAGTATAGTGGGAATGTGATCTAAACCTCCATTCTTCACAGACTGCCTGTCAGAACAGCAACTAAAAGAAACAAACTAACTACGAAAGAATGTTTGAAATGAACAAACTAACTATCTACTATTCCACACAATACTTGAAAGATAATTGCACTACATCCTACACAACTCATAGTGCCATAATCACTCCTCCAACACAAAATTTCAAAGCAAAAACCAGAAAATTACACAAACTTATCACTATCTTCTCTTGTATTCATAAATTTCCCATAATGCAAAAGCTTCCAACCTTGCTTCCAGGTCAAGGCACACCCTATATAGGTCAACAAAAATAGTTATACCTCCCCTTGGTCGGACATTGCAATTACATTGTGGCAAAGTTGCAAAATGCACCATTTTGCAACTACTGCCAATTTCTAGTAAACTTAGTAAATGAATTTCTAAACTCATCCACCCTTCCTTAATTACTATCCTAGATATCAAACATGTTCCTAAGCTATCTCACCTACTCAATGGTCCACATGACCTTCATGGTAACATACCAAAAATAAGAATCAAAACTAGATTGTCTAGTGTTTCCTAGGTGCTCCTACACCACTCCCCTTTTTGATTTCCTAACTTGAAAAATTGTTCAAAATTTTAGATAAGATCAAGAAACGAGAAGATATAAGGGTTAGATGAATCATTAAGCATAAAAATCCTAAAACTTAGACCGAGTTTCATGGTGTTTTGAGATTAGGTGAAAATTTGAAAATTTTAACTGTACCAAAGTTGAGAAAAACCTACACCGTTCGATATCTTATGATTTTCTATGTCATTTAAAATAAAAAAGCTCTGAAAAGGACCAAAAAATGACAAAGATACGACCATTTTAAGTTTGGGTGAAAAAATAAGAAATCAAGGGCAACACCCTTTGTAGAAGCGCTATTTGCAAATGCGGCTTTGTTTGAGTTTCAAGAAGGTGCTCTGGTGAAATTAGCGGCTCTATTTGGAAAAATAGAGACCGCAAATGTGTTGCAATTTCCTTCATAGGCGTTGTTTGACCTCCAACAACTTTGTTTGACCTCCAACAGCTCTGTTTGACTTGGAAAGACAAAAAACACAAAAACAATGGAATTTGACCAAAAATCGTGTTAGATTTTTCAAGTTCGCCCTCCTTCTAGCACCAAAAATGTGAACCCCAATCCTATACCTACATAAATACAAGAAAAAAAAACATTAGTAAGCTCATATGCAAGTTAGAACTAGGATTCCCCATGAAATCCATTTATAATGCTCAATAATAGGAAAAAATGAAGAAGAAACATCAAAGTTAAATGAAATCATAATTAAGCAATGCAAACTCTTGATCCCATGGGGGAATTGGTGCCAATTGTGTGTAGAAATTGGCCCTTTCCCAACTCCTTTGTAAGCTTGATGATGATTTGGTGATGGTTGTATCTCCCTAATGAAATTTTGGCATAACCTAGCTATGAAACCATGAAATGATGAACACTTGCTATGAAGTAGACAAAATTAGCTCTCAATGTGAGGAGAGTAACTTTGCATTCAAATTGTAGATCATATTGCAATAGAGGGGGGCTCTATTTATAGATTTGAAGAATGAAATATTGAAGGATTTGGGTGAATGTGGGACAAAAGACCAACCAATGAGAGAAGGCCACTTGTCCACATGTGATTGGAGGAGGAATGGGCACATTTTTGTCAATGTGCATGATAAATGCCATTAGATTCAAATTTGAAATTTCAATGTGACACGTTGGAGGGAGAGAAGAATGGAGTTAATGTCACTTGGCTCAAGTTCAAGGACATGTAAGAGGCTTTTAATGCCTTGTTGGAAGTACCCATCCCCTTTTGGAGGGATTTTTGAATTGGAGGAATATTCCACAAAAGATCCTCTTTTGAATGGAAATTGGTGAATTAATAAATCGAATAAATTGATTTATTGTGCAAGTGAAAAAATCTAGAGAATTTAAGTGATTAGGATTAAATTAATCAAGATTTGATCAATTTAATAGGAGATTAGATGATTTGAAAATTTTGACTTATATTTTAGAATTTAAATAAATCAAAGTTGAGAGGAAAGGTTTAATTAAATAAATGTTTTGATTTATTTAACTAAAGGGGATAATGTTAGATTAAATTAGATAAGGTTTAATTTATCCAATTTAATAAGAAGACTTTGGTGATTTAATTAAATAAAGTGAATTATTTAATTAAAATAGGGATGATAAGATTAATTAAACAAAATGATTTATTTAATTAATAGAGGAGAATGACTTAACAAGATAAAATTGATTTATTTAATTAAGAGAGGAAATATGATGAGTTTAATCAAATAAAGATTATTCCATTAAATTAATTAGTAAAGGGGATGATTTAGGAAGAAATGATGTTAGTAAGATCAGGATCGCGTGTGTCAGTCATCTTGTATATTTTCCATGTCTACACTTATAACCTACCAAACAAACAATTGAATGTTGGTCGATGATCTTTCTTTAAGTAGTTTAAAAATAAGGCTTAACCTGCCATGTTAGTAAAGCCTAGAAGAGGGGACTAGTTGATAAATGAGCTTAAACCCTTAAAGTATTACTTAAGTAACCTTTAACTTACTATAGCAAGTCACCTTCAAAACATGATAAAGTAAAATTGTTGCTAATTTTGCATAGCAAGCTTCATTTAGGGTTTGAGAAGAAGCTCTCAATCAATGAAGAAACCCTAGTCAAATTCAAATAACCTTATAAACTTGAAACTATGTAATTACTTTATGACATCTAATATTAACCACATACCACTAATGTTGAGCATTGTACCTTTGAATTTGACAAACATGAGGATTTGAAACCTTATGAGAACACTAATATACAAATTTCTTCTATTATACACCAACTCAACACACCTCTGTCTTTTTCAAAAAGCAACAACATTGAATATCACCACACATGTACCTTTGACAAATACTTACCAATGTAACTTTTTCACCACTATGTACCTTTGTATACACTAGCGTCAAATCAACTTGCATATTACCTAGAATCAATTTGTATCGAAACCTTTGAAAGATATTTGAAAGATATGTAACATGATATGGTACCAACAACATGAAATGGCCAACACAATGACATCAACATCATGTCTTTGACATCATGTGATCTAGATTACACCAATAACAAATCAACCTTTGACATCAATGACAAATTTCATGCCATGCCAACAAACTCCCCCTTTGGCATTGATGTCAAACCAACCTCTGTATTTGTACCTAGTTTCTCTTCTCCCCCTTTGACAACAATGAGAAAGGAACTCATGAAAATATGCAAGAGAAAAATGTTACCATAAAAGCATGTGCATAATGAATGAAACCATTTTCATATCAAAAAGAGCATTTATAACACTGTCACTAATTATTGATGCTACAAATGAAAAATTAAATGTATAGCATTTCCCCCCCTACAAAATAGATCTACCTTGACTGTCAATAAAATACACTATCATCAATCAAGATTGCACTAAGCACTGCCATCAAGATTGTTACCCTGCAACTAAGCAACTTGAGTAGGTCATAAAAGTTTTGTAATACCACTGAAGGATGAGATTTTAATCACTACCAAGAATTGCAAAACTACTGACATATCTCATGAATTAGTAACAAGTAGTGCACCATAGGTACTCCATGCAAGAAGAATCACTTAAGGAATCATTAAGGTAATGAAGTCACTACCAAGAAAGTATGAACACAATCATAAACAATAAAGTAAAGAGTTATAAGCAATCACTTTCATATGAACAATGTCACAGACAAGATTTGATACATCATCTACTAAAACAAAGGCAATGAACTGCATTAGACAATAGAAATACATCAATATATATATATATAGCACTATCATTGAGCATCATTACTTAACAACTATCAAAGATCATTGGACCAAGAGAAGAGATATCGGTGTCATAAAAAATATGAATACCACTACAAACTAGCCTCATACACCATATATTCACTATCTTAAGTCAAGTTCTCAAAATCAAGTCACTATATCAAGGAAAGTTACTATCTCAAAGCTATCAAGGGTGCCATTGTCTCAAGAAATTATTATCAGGAAGGTTTCATTGGCAACTAATTAATCATTTTACCTCACTATCTAAGTGCACTACACACTGGAGTGAGCAACATGTAAGACAAGCATTCTGAAAAGAGAGAAGCACACTGTTATAAGTATCACAAGAAATTATACCACTATCAAAATCAAGGCACCCTAATCTAATATTGAGTGGGCCTTACCATCTCACAAATGGTGGTACCTAACTATTTCTTAGAACTACAAGCATTGTATTGGCATTGTTGACTCTTTAACTATCTACCTAAGTACTGCCACAAACAATGACTATATAATGTACACCCTCTGCAAGTGACTTACTTTTGTAGATATTATTGTGCATGCATAAATAGTCCAAAAAACAAATGAACAGTATTTGCAAAATTTTGTTGACTGTCACTCTTGTGAAGCTTCAACACCATAACAACTAACTATTATATAATCACTTCACAAAGATTGTCTATTGCAAAACACAAAGGTATACTATCTATACACTGACATTATACTATCACCATAATCATGCAATAAGAATTCCTCTGTGACTGAGAAAACATTGTAACAATGTCAAGTTTTAAAAAACTATCCATCACCAAAAATGACTGCTCCTAATCACCATTAAGACCACCACTTTACCTATGTTCAAGATTGTCATCAAGAATACATTTTCATCAAAAAAATTACTTCCATTTTCATGTCATCAATCCAAAACCACTCACTATCAACAAGATCAAGGAAAAATAGTTCACACTAAGAAATCACTGTTAGCAAGGTGTAATAGAGCAACTTGAGTAACTTTCATCAGCAACTATATGAGAAAGTACACTAACATAAATCAAATGAAGATCTCACTATCATATTGTTACACTTTCATCAAGAGTTATAAGCAGATTTCACTATCATCATTTCATGCAAAATTTACATGCATGTCCACTTCCAACCACCAATAATGACAAGGCCTTGAAATGCATGGAAACTATTGACCTAATGAAAACTTGATTCCCAAGGAGGTTAACCATATGATATTATCACTAAATTAGTTTCTTGATTATGAGAGAACCATGTATTGTTTGTATTATCTTTATATTGTCTCTTAAGCACAAAATTATGCATTGACAACCCTTCATGAATGTAATATATTGGTCTTTTGAACCAATAATGACTGAGATACAAGTTGTTCACTATCACAAAAACCAAACTACTATTGAAAAAATAATTTCTCAAGGAAAGGCCTAATAAGCATCTGCAAACTATGATAGAGATAACATGTGTAGATAATACTATATAGGTGATGATATTTAAAAGAAACATTACACCATCACTGTCCAAATATCATATCACACTAACAATAAAATAAAGAGACACAATCTCCTTGTTATTATTTATGGGGAAAAAGGATAATACTATAAACATCTCCCCCTAACCCCATGCTTCTCTTTATGCACTTATAGATGTCACTTGTGTAGTATGCACAAGCTCAAATTCTTTCTTCTCTTTTTCTTGCTTCCTTCTCCAAACTTTCATAGTCCCCATTTTATTGTGATGACAAGAAGGTTTCACCAAATTACTCTTACAAAAAATTGATTTATGTCCAAACTTATGACATATATAGCATATGACCTTGTAACCAACATGATAAGTAAAAGAATTATAGTCTTTTGACAATCCAAAATCATCATTTCTAAATCTTGTCCTACAAAACCTTGTAATATGACCTAGATGATTTCATTTATAATATAGGAACTTACTTCTTCTATTTGACCATTCATGAGAGCTCTTATTCCATCCAACTTTATTTTCATGCATCCAACACTCTCATGCTCTATGACCAAATTCATAACAGGAATAACAATAACCATGAAAAGAATTTTCAAACCTAGACATTTGATGTTGTTATGAATGAAAGAATTTTTTGAACCTATTGTTGTTGGCTTGTGAAGGGGTACCTTCTTTTGTCTTCTTCTTGTCTTTAGTCTTAGGAGCAACATAATGGTAGTTTAGATCTATCTTCTTCCTTGTTTTTTCTTTAACCTTAGAACTCTATCATTTTCAAAGCCTAAACCAGTAGCATCCTTGTGACACTTTTACTTTCTTAACACCTCATTTAAGCATTCGATGATTTTTTTAAATTGAAGACTCTTGTGTAACTTAGAAGATTCCTTTTCTAATTTATTTCTCAAATAAACTATCTCTAATTCATATCTATTACAATCAACCTCTTTTTCCTTAAACTAATTTTTGACTTCTCCTTTTATTATCTTAACTTCTACGACTTGTACCTTCAAATATATTATGAGTTTTTCTGATTCTTGAAGGGTTGAAAGTGTCTTGGCCTTGGACTCCTTTTCCTCTTGAAGCTGAAACTTTAATCCTTGATTCTCCATTTTGAGTTTCTTAATCTCATCAAGGGTGTAAATGAGTTCACCTTCAATATCAATTTCACATTCATCTTCATAGTACTCTTGTTTATAGTCACTCCCAAAGTGGTCTCCTTCTTTCTCAACATTATCAACTACAAAATAATCTTATAACCTTGTATCTTCATTTTTTAAGTCATTTCTCATAACTAATTTTCATCAACCTTTGAACTTGGTTTAAGAGGTGCTTGTTGTTTAGCATTTTGCTAAGTATTTATTTTTCCTTTTTTTTATTTTACTCTTTTCCATGATAAGTAATCCACTATTAGAATCTCCCAAGTTGATTAAACTTGTGCAAGTAACCTAACACTTTCATAACACTTGTTGGAGTATAGGTGATTGAGAGCGGGGTGAATCAACGGTCAAATGAAAAAAACCAATTTCAAAACCTCACACTTGATTATTCAAGGAGGTTCTATTGGAAATACTTCAAAAAATCTAGATATTGAATATTGAGGGATACACAAAGATATAAATATTTTAATATAACACTTAAATCATATATGATTAACCAAACACAATATATCACACCACCAAGGGAAAAAATAACACAGATTTTATTATTGTTAAACCATAAAAGGGTGAAAAAACACTCTGAAACTTTGCTTCATTATGCCTCGCTAGCTAAAACCTATTGATTACATATTTCATGCCTCACTAGAAATACAACAAGCCTCACTAGAAAAACAATGAGTCTCACTAGCTACTAGACCTATCTCACTAGAAAACCAATATGTTGCACTGGAAATATCATCACTTCATAAGAAAAAAAACACAAACCAAAGGGTTACTCTATTTCCATACATATAATTTCTCTTTCAAATCTTCATCTCCCTTGTTCACATATACATATTCATGGATTCATCAAATCCTCCCTAACACCAGGATTGATATTCATAAACACACAAGATTAACATCCTTCATTACCCTTATTTAAAGTCATTTCACTATTCAAATATATTGACAAAGAATTTAGCCATTTCTTCTCCAATTCAATTAAGCAGAAACACTCATAGAAGATTAAAATCATCTTCTATACATCACTTGAAAAATAAAATCTCAAGATCTTCAGCAATGCATTCCTCTAAGAGATTCTCCTTATCTCAACAAGACATAATAGAACTTACACACTTAGACTGTAATCTTCATTGAATGTTCAATCAGGTGGCACAACAAAATTCACACAATCATCCTCTCTATTTTGGAAATCTCACACTCAAAGCATTGTTAGTCACATTCGATTATATTTAGATCAGATCAAACTTTTCACAAAACTACCTCAAAAATGCAACTATAGACCCCTTTTGAACTTGTCATACAAATCTCTTTTACTATAAATATTTTTTACAAAAACAAGACATAATCTTCATAAACCTTTCTCATAGTGTGTCCTTTTTGTCATACTATAGTTTCATAATATACATTTTTAATGCATTCACCTGTGTAGAGGATTTGATTACACAAAAAAAATTATCACCCCAAAAAGACATTCCATCTTAAAAAAAAACTCACTAACTGTTAGAATACAAAAGGACCTCAAATATTTTCCATTGATCTAAGGTTTGGTGCCAAGATATCAAACAAATAAGAGCCTTTCATTTCCTTTGGGGGTAAAAAGAAAGTCTTCAAAAATAACCATTTGAAACTACCTCAAGAGCTATGACAATCACACATCTATCAAAATGCACCTTTCGGAAATAGCTGCTATTCAACTTTAAATACAGGCCCTCAATTCTTATAACCTGCCAAACAAACAATTGAAAGTTGGTCGATGATCTTTCTTTAAGAGATTTAAAAAGAAACCTTGGTCTGCCATGTCAATAAAGCCTAGAAGAGGGAACCAGATGATAAATAAGCTTAAAACCTTAAATAATTACTTAAGTAACCTTTAACCTGCTATATCAAGTCACCTTCAAAACATGATAAAGTAAACTTGTTACTAGTTTTGCACAACAGGCTTCATTTAGGGTTTTAGAATAATCTCTCAATCAATGAAGAAACCCTAGTCAAATTGAAATAACCTATTGAAACCAATTAATTACTTTATGACCTCCAATATTAACCATATGCCATTGATATTGAGCATTGTACCTTTGACTTTGACAAACATGAGGGTTTGAAACCTTATGAGAACACTAATATGCAAACCCCTTCAATTATACACCAACTCAACACACATCTGTCTTTTTCAAGAAGCAACAACATTGAAGATCACCAAACAAGTACCTTTGACAAATACTTATCAATGTCACCTTTTCACAACTATGTACCTTTGTATACACCAGCATCAACTTGTATCAACACCTTTGAAAGATATTTGGAAGATATGTAACATGAGATGGTACCAACAACATGGAATGATCAATACCATGACATCAACATCTTGTCTTTGGGCTCAACACCTTGTGAACAACCTTTGACATCAACATGTGGTCTACCTTACATTAATGACAACTCAACCTTTGAAATCAATGGAAAATTCCATGCCATGCCAACAAAAATTGAATTTAATTAGGCTTGGATTTGAATTAAAGGGGTCAATTAAGGAAATTTAGCCTCAATTAATTAATAAAGCCCTAGATTAGTGTGAAAGTGTAAAGGTACACCTTACAACACCCTAAATAAGGCATAATTAATTCCATTTAGTTAAAAAGTGACCTAAACTTAATGTGAATATGAAAAACATATTACAACACTCAATTAAGGAAACATTAGGGTCATTTTATTATTAATTATTCCCAAATTAAGTGCATAAAAAGGAATTTTTTTCTGACACTATAGAGGGAAAATTATTTTTGAAGAAAAGCTTGCTCACTTACCACATGATGTTCTAAATATAGTAGATGATGGGGGATGAGATGTAGATGAAGGAGAAGAAGGTTGGAAACATAAACCCATTTTTGAAAGATACATTATAGAATTCACATGATCCTTAACTCCTTATTCCATATTTTTATTATATCCATTTTTAAAAAGTATTTTATATCCAAGGCCATAACACATCTCCAAATCATAAGGATAAGTCTTGTCTAACTACTTATGAGAAGAATTTTTTTTCACAAGAATACAAATCCATTGTAATTATTTAAAAGTTAGGTATCACCAAAAAATAAGGGAAAAAATCTAAATAGCCCCCATTGCAATCATGGGATGATGTTTTGGATGTATTAATGCAAAAAAAGATTGAGAAAATGAAGCGTAAGAATCTTTAGGCATGGATTGTGATATTTTGTGCTCTCCCATAAATGAGGGTGTAAAATCTAATGAACCCTAATCATCACTTGTTGTAGGAATGAAGGTGTTTTTATTGATGTCAACTGGTCAATTGGTTATCAACTGGTTTCTTTTATGATTGATGTCATGGATGCAGGTTATTGGCTATATATGTTGGGGATATTGAGAAAATTCTAATGAAGAAAGGTTGCAAGTGTTTAGTGGTTGCTCTAGGTTTTTCTTCAGGATTTAATCTTATGTTTATGTGGTTTAGATATTTTTATCATGGTTGTTGCAAGCTACTATATCTAGATTCTTGGCTTCTGATTCATTGTATAGTGCAGGTTATGTTCACCATGTTGAGAATTTGTTGAGATGGTTTAGAATTGTTGTCATTGATGCCAAAAACTTGGATCTAGAAGGTTGTGCTTGAGATGATGTATAGACTTGATCCATCGTATTGTATGTTATGATGTTGCATTGTTTAGAGATTATCCTTGATACAGATATGGCAGTATTCCTTTTTGGGACATCTTCTGAATTCAGTTGATGCAGTATAATGAAGACTAATCCTTTGATGATGGTTGTTGTACTCAAAGCTTTCTCCGGGTAACCTTTCTATCTAGAACTTCATATAGCATGTTACAAGTTTTTGTATGTCAAATTGTGTTTCTTCGGTTGAAACTTAAATTAATGATAATCAAGATTTATTCTTGGTTGTGGCATTCTCATCGGCTATGGAATATACTTCATGTAATTCAAATTATGGTATCTTATGTATGACCTATTTTTGGTCCCTTGGTAATGTGGTAAGAAGATCTTTATGTGCGACCTATCTTTTGGGTCTGGTGTTAGCTGAAAGGTCTTATTGAATATTTTAATCTTGTTCTTCATGTCGACATGATTTTTGGTGATCTAAATTTAAATGGTGTTTCACCAACTTAGAAGACTATGAAGATATTATGTGGCCAACTTAATTTTATTCTATAGGATTACATGCATATATATAGAGAACATATTATTGATTGAAGATATAGATGCACATAAGTAGTATGATGTGTGCGAGAAGATAGAAGAGTGTGAAGGAAGGAGTAATCTATTTTGGTAGAAATTTGTGTGAAGTTTGTGGAAGGAAGGTGTGTAGAAGATTCTTAACTAGATTTTCTGCAGACAAAAATTGTGCTCAACTGGAATTGAATTCATGCATATGTAGATGCAACTTCATCAGTTCACTTTTGTCAATGAGACTATTTTGTAATATGTTGTTTTTTATTTTGGTAGTGAGCCCACCAGTAGTGAGCCACCCTATAATGATAAACTTGGAAATGAGACTATAAAAATCACCTTAACTGGTGTCACCTTAATCGGTTCTTTATAATTGAGAATTAGCATTCTCCGTTGTTTTTCCCTTCTTGGGTTTTCACATAAATTTTTGTGTTCATTGTGCTTGGTTTTGTTATGTGCATTCAATTTCTTATCTATTTGATTATTTTTTGATTGGCATAAGTCTACTCTGGATTAAATAAAGAAAATAAAAAACTTAAGATAATTGATTCACCCCCCTCTTTGTTATCCGGTCTGTTCAACACACCAGTTGTGAACTATAGTTTTCTGTGTTTCTAACTGAGGTCCAAGAAAAAAAATTTTGATCCGAATTTATTTTTGGTTGAGTCTTATGACTAGCAGTTCTAGAGTTAAGTTGGTATGATTGTGTTGAAGATAATTTTAGTGTCTAGAAGGATTTGATTCTGCTAAGGTTTGTGTGTGCTTAATTGTTCTATGTTTTTTACACTGGTTTGGTTGGCCTTGTGCTGAACAGTACTTTCAAAGTTGATGAAGTATGTTGGGACCTATTTGGGTCCTCATCAATTTTTTATGGGTCTCCCTCATTCTAACATCTTATGAGATGAGAAAGTTGGATTTGAGAAATGGATCCAAATTAGAAACTACTTTTAAGGCTACAAAAGTTGAAGACCTGAATGAAAAAAATCTTGATGAAGTAGAAGCTAACTTTGTGAGAAGGATGAGGAAAGGATCTGCAAATTATGAAGGTAATTTAACCTTTAAATTCTTTAGTTTTAGAGGACTAGGTCATTATGCTTCAAGGTGTGCTGAAAGAGCTAAGATGAATAAACAAAGATATGAGAAAGAAAATTAAGGTAAGAAGATCAAACGAGCATATTATGTGAATAAGGATGCTAGTATATCTGATGAGGAATCTTATTATGGAGATCCTGATGAAAATGAATGCTTGTTCTTGGATATAAAATATGAACCCACTTTTGCTAATTTTAAAAATAGGTGAAGGAATGCCCTCTAGAGAAGGAGAAAAATGAAGGTACTATAATCTCTTCCCTACATACTAAACAAGAAAATAACTATTGGGTTGTTGATAGTGGTTGTTCACATCATATGAATAGTGATAAGAGTAAGTTTGTTAAACTTGAAAAATATGATGGATTCTTAGTTATGTATGGAGATGATACTGGTGCTAAGATTTGTGGGATAAGTTTAGTAAGTTTTGATGGAAAGCATAATACTGATGATTTCTACTATGTTAAGAGTTTAAGGAATAATCTCTTGAGTCTTGGATAGATGTGTAGTAAAGGATATAATCTTCTATTTAAGGATGAAAGATGTGAAATTAGGAAAGATTTTGGAATAGTGATTTCTAAAGGAAATAAATTTGAAGGAAATATCTATCAACTTAAGGGTGTTGATGGATGATGCTTTATGACTTAGATTAATGATAGTTGGTTATGGCATTGGAGAGTATGTCTTATGAATTTTGATAACTTGGTGAGGATTAGTGCAGCTTAGGCTATGAGAGATTTACCAAGGATTACAAAGCCTATTAATGTTATTTGCAGGAATTGTCAGTTTGGGAAGCAAGAAAGAAAAAAATTCAGATCAAAGGAACAATATACTACTAGACTACTTGATTTAATTCATATAGATCTTTGTGGTCCTACAAGAGTGAAAATTCTACAAGGTGAAAGGTACTTTATGATTTTGACTAATGATTATTCTAGATATACATGGGTTACATTTCTTAGAGAGAAATTTGATGCATTAGATAGATTCAATACATTAAAAACTATGGTTGAGAATGAAGTAAATTTGAGGATAAAATGCTTAAGGTATGATACAGGTGGTGAATTCACCTCCCATGGGTTTAATATGTTTTGTGAAGTCTATGGAATAAAAAGGTAGTTATCTAATATAAGAACTCCTCAGCAGAATGGAGTTGTTGAAACAAAGAACATAACAATTCAAGAGGCCATTAGAGAAATGATTATTGAGGCTGGTCTACCAAAAGTTTACAGAAGAGAATATATTCACACTATTCTTTACGTATTCAGTTGAGTTCAGGCAAGAGAAAATAATACAAAGACCCCCTACGAGCTATGGTGTGGAATAATTCCTAGTGTTAAGTATTTCAAGCTATTTGGAAGAAAATGTTATATCAGACGGGATGAAGAAAATTTAAGGAAGTTTGATGCTAGAAGTGATGAAGGTATTTTTCTTGCATATTCTACTAAAATCAAAGCTTATAGATGTTTCAATAGAATACTAAGAAATATTGTAGAAATTACAAATGTCAAGGTTGATGAAGAAATGAAGAATTCAATTGATGTTGACGGATATGTATTTGATGAACTTGATTGTGTAAGGATTGAAGAAGTTGTAGAAGAATAGGAAAAGGATGAGCAAGAGAAGAAGAATGAAGAAAATCAAGAAGAAGTTGTGGTGGTGTCCCCTAAGACACCTAGATATATGTAGAAAAATCATTCAGAAAGTTAGATCATTCGAGATAAGACAAAAGGAGTATTGACAAGAAGTAGAATTATTGTTGGTGAGGTAAATCTATATTTACTTTTTGAGATTGAACCAAAGACTATAAGTGAAGCATGTAAAGATGAGCATTGTATGGAAGCTATAAAAGAAGAACTTATGTAGATCAAGAAGAATCCAGCTTGGGAACTAGTCCCAAGATTGGTAGATAAAAACATTATTGGATCAAAGTGAGTGTTTAGGAATAAGATGAATGAGAATGGAGAAGTGATAAAAAATAAAGCAAGGCTTGTGTGTAAGGGTTATTCACAAGTAGAAGGCATAGATTTTAAGGAGAATTTTTCTCTAGTGGAAAGAATGGAATCTATCAAGATTTTCTTAGTGTTTTCTTCTCATAAAGATTTAAAGGTCTATTATATAGATGTTAAGTATATATTTTTGAATGGTGAACTAGAAGAAGAGGTCTACATGGAAAAACCAAAAGAATTTTAGATGTTAGATCAAATAGATATGGTTTAAATATTGAAGAAAGTTTTATATGGATTTAAGAAATCTCCTAGTGCTTGGTATGAAAGATTAGATAAGTACTTGATTCAACAAGGTTTTAAAAAAGGTACGATAGATAGTATGTGTATTTCAAAATTGAAATTGACAAAATCTTGTTTGTTGTTGTATATGTTGATGACATTATTTTTGGAGGAAATGAAACTATGTGTAAGATGTTTGTGGAAGAAATGTAAAAATAATTTGAGATGTCTAAGTTTGGATAGATGAATTTATTTTTTGGGATACAAATTAATCAAATAGAGAAAGGAATTTGTATTTCACAGTCAAAGTATGTGAAAGATATGTTGAAGAAGTTTGGGATGGATGGTTCAAAACTAGTATGCACTCCCATGGTGACTGGTTGAAAATTAGGTAAATATGATGATTCACCTAAAGTTGATTAGAGTAAGTATAGATATATGATTGGTGTACTATTGTATTTGAATACTACTAGATCAGATGTCATGCATGATGTCTGTCTTGTGGCTAGATTTCAAAAATATCCCAAGAAAACACATGTTGTTGTTAAAAGAATATTCAGATATTTGAATGGAACTTAGTATTATGGCTTATGGTATCCTAGGGATATAGACTGTACACTAAGTGCTTAAACAGATGCAGTTTGGGTTGTATGTGTAGATGACAAAAAAAGTACAAGTGATTGTGCATTCTTACTTGGTTGTAGATTGGTGGCATGGTTGAGTAAAAAGCAAGTTTCAATTTCCTTATATACTATTGAAGCTGAGTATATTGTTGCTACATCTTGTTGCACACAAGTTTTATGGATGAAACAAACAATGAAAGATATCACAATTATGTATGATGGTCCTATTCCTATCTTCTCTGATAACACAAGTGCAATTAATATTTCAAAGAATACAGTGATGCACTTGAGGAAAAAACATATATCTATGAGATATCACTTCTTGATAGAGAAGCTTGTGGAGAATGAAGTAAAGATTGAGTATGTACCTACGAAGGATGATATTGCTGATATATTTACAAAGGCTCTTCCTAAACATACTTTTGAATATTTTCGGGAGATGTTAGGGGTCATTTCCCCTCCATTCTTGAACTAGATGCATATGGAGATGCATCAGTCTAGTGGGTCCAGTGGGTCTATGGATCAATATTTCTTCTAAACTGATGTTTTGGTGGCTACCTCTTAGGGGGAGCAGGTAGTTTCATGTGTTGTCATTGTATGGGTATTTTTCTTTTAATGTCAAAGGGGAAATCAATGTAAAATATCCATTGCCTTTGCCATTGATGTAAAAGGGGAGAGGAATAAGATGATATGGAGAAAAGTATCATGTGAAAAATATTGTCTATTAAGGGGGGAGAAAGAGAAAGAAAAATCATGAGAAGTGTGTTTAGAGCTAGTATGTTGTCTTTGATGGTTTTTCACATCATGTGTTGACATAAATGACAAAGGGGGAGATTATTGAAAGAATGAAGGTGTTTTCATTGATTTAAATTAGTCAATTGGTTACCAATTGGTTGTTGTTGTCATTGATGTCATGGATTATGGCTATTAGTTGTATATGTCGAGGATATTGAGAAAATTCTAATGAAAAAAGGTTGCAGGTGTTCAATGGTTGCTCCAAGTTTCGCTCAAGGATTTGCTTCTATGTTTGTGTGGTTTAGATATGTTGATCATGGTTGTTGGAAGCTATTATATCTAGATTCTTGGCTTCTGATTCATTGTACAATGCAATTTATGTTAACCAGTTGTGAAGTTTGATTTTTTGTGTTTTTGGTTGAGGTCCAAGAAAAATGTTGCTGGTCCAAATTTATTTTTGGTTGAATCTTATGACTTGTGGTTTAGAGTTAAGTTGGTATGATTGTGTTGAAGATAATTGTGGTTTCTAGAAGGATTTGACCATGCTAAGGTTTGTGTGTGCTTAATTTTTTTGTGTTTTACACTGGTTTGGCCAACCTTGTGTTGAACACTACTTTCAAAGTTGATGAAGCATGTTGGGACCTATTTGGGTCCTCATCAAGTGTTTTTTTTGGTCTCCCCCTTCTAATTCCACCCTAGGATGTTTTTGCATTGACCTAATTCAATTTTAATGATGGATGGGCGACTTTGGATATGTTTCAAAGTTGAAGATGGTATAAATACAAGACGAGTTAGTGGTGAAAAAAGAGGCAAGAGATAAGTGCAAATTAATAGAGCACAATGATGTGAAATATATGTGAATCAGTTTGTGTGTGATGTGAGTGTGGTAGATCAATGTGAATTCTAAATGTTGAGTTTCCAGATGTAGTAAGCTGAAGGTGTACTCTATCATTCATGCATGTCTCCAAGTGGTTGAGTAAATTGTAGTGGAAATATTTTTTGCATTGAGATTGTCTTCTCTCAGTAACATATCTCTTCTATCTTCTTTGTATCTCTATGGTAGTGAGCCCTTTGAGTGGTTAACCCTATTGGATAGTGAGTCCTGATCTAGATAGTGAGTCCTAATCTAGATAGTGAGTCCTAATCTAAACAATGAGTCCTTATCCAAATAGTGAGTCCTTGTTTTGGTAGTGAGAATTTGTAATCAGTTTTGATATTTTCTATAGTGAGTTAATCCTCATTGTGGTTTTTCCCTCATTGGGTTTTCGACGTAAATATGGTGTTACTGT
The DNA here is from genome assembly GCA_007115665.2 of Sequoiadendron giganteum. Classification (NCBI taxonomy): domain Eukaryota; kingdom Viridiplantae; phylum Streptophyta; class Pinopsida; order Cupressales; family Cupressaceae; genus Sequoiadendron; species Sequoiadendron giganteum. Next base: position 569,313,678 of record CM021104.1, read on the forward strand.
GTTTGTGTGATGGTTTTCTATTTTTGCACTTGCACTTAATGTTTAATCATTTTAGTAGAGTTAAGGATTTTTTATTGATCTAAATTTCCGATGAATGATTTAAAATTTACTACAACTGATTCACCCCCCTCTTAGTTGTCTTGTTCAACATCACCAAAGAATGTATTTGAGGATGAAGCATTATTTTGATAATTAGTCGGAGTAGGTGCTACAATATTTGAATCTTTAGGCTTTGATGGTGAGATTCTAGACCCCCCAATGAAATGAGGTGTAAAATCTAAAGATCCCCAATCATAAACCAAGAGCGTATTTATAGTATCATTATTATTGGAAGGAAATGGTTCCAATTTTGAAGATAGAATTAAAGTGTTTAGAGAGTTGAAAGTATTATGTTCAAACTTGATTTGTGAATTATAACTTTTTACATCTAATTTTACCATTTTTATATTATTTTTATATTCATACTTCATCTCATGCTCAAGAGTAGATAGGAATCCTTTCATGGCATGGACCCACTATCTACCTAAGAGAAGATTATATGAAAGATGTCTCGACTGTTGGTGTAATTAATTATCTAATTACACTTTATTAAGTTTACTTAGGTTTTGCTTAGGTAATAATTAGTTTACTTAATTAATAAGTAAGATTTATTTAGTTGAGCTATTTTTAGGTCAACATTAGGGTTGCATACATTGCTTTTATAAAGAAATTCATCTCTTGTAATTTCTTAATTCTGAATATATCAATTTGTACATCTTCATTTAAAGCTCTTGCTTTTTATTGTTTTTCTCTTCTATGGAAGGCCTTTTTGTTTGCATGTCTGATCTTGGTTTCTAACATGGTATCAGAGCCTTGACATGCAACCCCTTCTCAAATTTTTGAGAAAATCATTGCAGAGTTTGTTCTGGGTTACTCGAGGATTTCATGCCTTGAGCCTATCTATGTGGTGTTTTGGATCAGATTGAGCTTCACCATTGGATTTTGAGCTCTAGAAAAATTCAATATTGGCTTTTATTTTTCTGATTTTGGTCATCGTTGAAGAAGTGAGGGTTTCAAGCTCGGTGATTTTTTGCAAGCTCTGGAGGTAGCTGATTTTTTGGAGCATTTTGAGCATGAATTGAGGTCACCATCGCATTTGCAATGGCCAAAAACCATAAGGACACATGTCGTTTGGTCGATTTCTGAGCACTTGATCCGGAAGTTTAAAAAAATTGCCAAGGAGGCCGTACGGCCTCCCCAATATGCACTCTAAGGCATGATTTTTGAAAAAAATGCAAACAAAAATTAAAAAAGGGTGTTTTTTGGGATTCAGGCTCGCGCTCATAGTTCAAATTGGATCTACCACCAGGCGGCCACCAAGCGGCCACCTGTCCACCACTACCACCGGTGGCTCCCCCATGCAGTGCCGTCGGGTCTTTTCCTAGCTGCTGTGGGCTCTCTCAGGCACCGCCCTGGTCACATGGAGAATCGAGGGCCCTCCACTAGCCCCTACGGGCTCCTCCTTAGCTACCATGATCCTATGGGGGATCGGGAGCTCTGTGCCCAGTCCCCGGTCGACTTTAGCCCCCGCGTCAGTCACATGGGTGACTAGGGGCGCAACATTTTCTTGCAGGGGGCCGGTTTTTGCAGCGACAGCCAAATGGCCGTCAATATTTTTCCAATGAAGTGCTGACGTCATCTGCCGTACGACCCCTCTTTCACCCCTCCTAATGCCAATTTACTCTAAAGGAGTAGTTTTTTTCTTTTTGGCATAACTTGGGCATACTGTATCAAAATTGGGCAAACGAGATATTGACGGAAAGCTAGTTCCAAGAACTTTCTTGTGGTGTAGTTTACTTTTCAATATATTTTATTTTATCTAAATTTATTTATGTTTGAATTCAGATGTCCATTTATCACTTTCAAGCTCATAAATTTTTGCCACGATTTCCGATTTTCGCTATCTTTGTGACATTGGAAAGGTATTGAGGAGCTCTACGTTACTATCCATGCACTTTTTTCTGTGTCTACCCCAGGTTTATCATTATTCTAGATTTGGCCCGATGGGTTGTTTGGAGATTACTTGGATCTTTTGGTAGTTGGGAGGGTGCAACTTGAATCTTTGCACTTCATTTCAGTATCACATCATTCATTTTATCTACTGTTGCTTCATAGATTCCAGGTTTGTTCCCATTTGGATTTTTCTAGTTTTTCGTGGCATCGGGTCTAGTGTTGCATTATTATGATTGTAATATGGTTTCTTCTAAACAGAAGTATCTTTCCTTGCTTGTCGGATTCAGGTTTCAGTGTTACTCCATAGTGTTCTTCCAGTGCTTCTTTGTAGCAAGTCATCTCATTGAGGGGGGGGGGGGTTGTCCCATTGGGTTTTCTCCTCTTTCTCTTACTCATTCATTGCATTTGTACATGGGTACCTAATCAAGCCTTGTTTTCGGGACCCATTCATGCTTTCTTGCATTCATCTTAGTTTTTAGGTGCATGGTTTTTTAGTCTCTCCAAGTTGTGCTTAAAGGAGGGTGTTGGTGTACTTAATTATCTAATTACACTTTATTAAGTTTACTTAGGTTTTGCTTAGGTAATAACTAGTTTACTTAATTAATAAGTAATCTTTATTTAGTTGAGCTATTTTTAGGTCAACATTAGGGTTGCATACATTGCTTTAATAAAGCAATTCATCTCTTGTAATTTCTTAATTATGAATATATCAATTTGCACATCTTCATGCAAAGCTCTTTCTTTTTATTGTTTTTCTCTTCTGTGGAAGGCCTTTTGGTTTGCATGTCTGATCTTGGTTTCTAAGACCGAAATGATATTGATAGGGGTAGAAAAAAATTATGTGTCCTACCTTAATGGGTAGTGTGATTGTCCCTAATAGTTTCTTACTAACATTATCAAATCCATGAATACAAAGATCATTAGGTTCTATAAAATTCTTATCCATAACAATTTTATCTTAAGGATTAATACTACAAACATTTATACCCGATCCCTTATCAATAAGAATATATCTAAGCCCAATTTTATTAATAAAAACCATTATAATTAGAGCTTCATTTTTTTTCTGGACCTCAAGTAGAGGTAATTCATGTTGATGAAATGTAATATTTAACTTTGTCACCTACATATAATCAAAAAGGGCTATTACATCATTTAGTTTAACAAAAGGTGAGATATCAATCTTCTATAAATCCTCTTTGAGCATCTTGTGATATGTAGATGTTGTTTGAATCAAATCCCAAAGGGATATTTTAGTTGGAGTATTACAAATTTGTTCAAAAAGATTATAATATTTACCAATACATTGAGTAAGGTTAAGTGGGGGTGGGAGATATGATTGAGGGAATCAAATGCAAAATGTAATTTTTTTTTGTTTCTTATTATTTTTAGTGTTATATGTGTGATCCATCATGTAATAACTTGGTTGCTACAACACATCTTGATGCACATGATTATTTTAAGTGAGTTGTTTTCAAAGTTTAGGATATGGATATAAAGTTCTAGAGGTCCTATAATTAGAGGTGGTTTAGGGGGTCCAATAATTAAAGGATCTCAAATAGTCAATTGTGTGTTCATAACCTCAACTAATTTAACTATTTTTCTATTACCTTCTATCAATGGTGGATCTTCATCTATGCCATCCACCTTACTATCATTTGAAGACTGGAATATATCAATGATTACATCTTCTTGCATCATGATATCTTCCAAAGTAGGATAGGTATTGGGAGAGGAAAAAACATGAATTTCATGATTCTAAATTATTTGATCCTCTTGCACCAAGATACCCTCATAAGTGGATTCTCATAATCTTCAATGATTTCATCCTCTTGCATCAACATATCTTCTAAAGTAGGAGATGTATTAAGATAAAAAAATGATTCTTATGATTCTCAATGGTTGGATTTTCTTGCACCAAGATACTTCACAACTCAACATGACATTCACTTGGAAAATTTTATAAAATTATTCATCTCAAACAATGATCAAGTGCATTCTAGATCACATTTGAAACATTACCATGGCAGCCCACAATTCGACGCACTGAAATACCATTTATAACTTACACAAAATAAATAAAAAATTCAATCTCTTTGGTGATATTTCAAATAACATAATTATATACTTCCCTTCCAATTTTTATGAATATCCAATAGTGGAAAATAAACTTATTACATTTTTCCCAAAACTGCAAACCCTAGACAGGGTTCAGACCTGCCCTCACAAAAATGATCACAACGTATTCAAATCTTAAATAAATTTGATGATACTTGAATAAAATGAAATTATATTCACATAGAAACAAAATCCAATTGGTTTTAGATCCAAAATATAGACTTTACAATCCATACCATCACATTTTTCAGACTGTAAATTTTGCACAATATTGTTACATTGGGAAGTCTCACAAAAATAGTCATATCTTCCACAAAACTCAATAAAATTCAATGAGAAAAATAATTGGAAACTAGAAATAGAGATATTTCCATCCATATATGATACTCCATTATTTGAGTCCATACCAGGCCGTACAAAGCACAACTTCAGCCTGGAAACAATGTAAAAATCATAAAATGCACACAAAACTTGAGGTTGCCATTCATCAAACTTAAACAATAATGTCTCCAACCCCCCAATTCAAGTTTTGTAGGGTGTACTTATACATTTCTAACAAAATCCAACTATTTTCAGCCACCATTTAATTATTTTGTTGACAAAACACCTTAATGAAACTTTTGACAAGTTGCTTGACAATTTTCTTGAGCAACTTATACAATTTTTACAACATGGAACAAATTTATACATTATTTGACAAATGAATTCAAATATGACTTCCTTAGACTCAAAAACCTCTAAAATGGTTTTATAAACCTTATTATAATACCTAATACAAAAAATAGAGCAACTATTTACAAATGGCCTCATGGAGGCTTGAAAGGAACTTGGTGCTCCTACACCATACACCCCTTGAAGAAAAAATGCAAGTCCACTAAGTTAGCATAAAATAAAGCACCTGAAAAAATAAATGAATCTTCACTACCACCTGCAATCACAAAAACTTGTATCTTCATCTTAACCCATGGTTTTGTCTTCCTTGATATCATGAACAAAATAAGAAAAATGTGCCTTCCTATCATCTTCTCATCTTGTGCATGCTAACACTCATTCATCAACTCTATATCTTGATCTTCATTCTTACTTATCAACCAAAATGTATTTACATCTAGTGCCTCACCATAACCAAAAACTTCTATATGGGGAAAACTGAAAATTCCATCAGGTTCGTCATGAAACAATGAAGTAAACTTTACATTTTCATACCTTGGTAGCAAATCTATTCCATCTGTGTCCTCTTCTTTATCAGATTTAGACATCAACTCTTCATTATCTTCTTCTGTTTCCATTGAATCTCCTTTATTTTTTATCTTTATGTCTTCAAGGTCTTCATTCTCTACTTGCTTGAACTCTTCATTATTAGCAATCCCTTCAACTTGTTTGCTTTGTTCTGCCTTCACCATGGACTTCATCTTCTTAGCTTTCTTTCTATCGTAGTCTATTTTCCACATAATCTCCTCAATAGGCCATGTGCCCCTTTTCTTGATTGGTAAGCTCCAACTAGATTGTAACTGCTTCCATTCAACCTCAAGCCTTTCTATCTTCATACTAATTGCCTCTATTTCTTGCCTAAATTCTTTCATCTCTTGATCCTTCTTCTTTTTCTTTATCTTTTCCTTTTTTCTCTTTTTATCCTTCTCTAGTGATACCTATGTCTTCAAAAAACTTCTCAGATACTCCATCTTCACAAGAAATTCTCTCTTTTCTTCACAACTCTCTCTACCTCACCTAGGTGTCTCCACTCACCTAGTCTCTTGGACTTTCTCACTACAACAACCTACAAACAATCAAAAATACAAAACCAAATCTCTTCCTAGAGCCTTCTAGCTCTGATACCAAACTAATGCAAAGAAAGGGATTCACAACTCAATAGTCCAATCACTTGGAATATTTCATAAAATTATTCATCTCAAACAATGATTAAGTGCATTCTAGATCACATTGGAAACATTTTCATGGCAACCCACAATTCAATGCACCGAACTACCATTTATAACTTACAAAAAACAAATAATAAAGTCAATCAATTTGGTGAGATTGAATATACCATAATTAAATACTTCCCTTCCAATTTTTATGAAGATCTAACTATGGAAATTAAATTTATTACATTTTTACCAAAACTGCAAACCCTAGATAGGGTTCAGACCTGCCCTCACAAAAATGATCATAACTTATTCAAATATTAAATAAATTTTATGATACTTGAATAAAATTAAAGTATATTCACATAGAAACAAAATCCGATTGGTTTAAGATCCAAAATATAGACTTTACAATTTGTATCGTCACATTTTTCAGACTATAAATTCTGCACAATATTGTTAGAATAGGCAATCTCACCAAAATAGTCATATATTCCACAAAAATCAATAAAATTCAATGAGACAAAAACAATTGGAAACTATAAATAGAGATATTTCCATAAATATATGATACTCCATTATTTGATTCCATACCAGGCTATACAAAACACAACTTCAGCCTGGAACAATGTAAAAATCAGAAAATGCACACAAAACTTGAGGTTGCCATTCATCAAACTTCAAAAATGATGTCTCCAAGCCCCCAATTGGAGTTTTGGAGGTTTAATTATAAATTTCCAACCAAAAAAAACTATTTTCAACCACCTTTTAATTAGTTTGTTGATAAAACACCTTAATAACACTTTTGACAATTTGCTTGACAATTTTCTTGAGCAACTTTTACAATTTTTACAATATGGAACAACTTTAAACATTATTTGACAAATGAATTCAAATATCACTCCCTAAGACTCAAAAACCTCTAAAATGGTTCGATAAACCTTATTATAAGACCTAATAGACAAAATAGAGCAAATATTTATAAATGGCCTCATGGAGGCTTGAAAGCAACTTGGTGCTCCTGCACCACTCCAATAGTCAATTGTGTGTTCATAACCTCAACTAGGTTAACTATTTTTTTATTACCTTATATAAATGGTGGATATTCATCTATTCCATCCACCTTACTATCATTTAAATACTGAAATATATCAATGATTACATCCTCTTGCATCGTGATATCTTCCCAAGTAGAGTAGGTATTGGGAGAGGAACAAACATGAATTTCATGATTCTGAATGATTTGATCCTCTTGCACCAAGATAACCTCACAAGTGGATTCTCATAATCTTCAATGATTTCATCGTCTTGCATCAACATATCTTCTAAAGTAGGAGATTTATTAGGATAGAAAAAACATGATTATTATGATTCTCAATGGTTGGATTTTCTTGCACCAAGATACCCTCCCAAATAGGACAGGTATTAGGACAAGAACAAACATGATTCTCATGATTGTCAATTCTTTCATCCTCTTGCACCAAAATACCCTCACAATTAGAATAGATAGTGGAAGAGGGATCAAATAAAAATAATAAAGGAGGAAAGAAGATCTCATCCTCACATGCTTTTAACAAAAAATATTTTAAATTCTTAACATGATTTGACAATTAAATATTAATTATGACAACACAAGGTTTTTTCAAGGAAAACATTAAGCTATCTTATGCATTAAACTAGTGATGCACAAAAAAATCATATAGTTTTTAGAATAGAATTCCAAGACACAAGAACCAGATTTTAACATAGACCACAGAAAAAACTTGCACAAAAAATTTCAGCCCAAAATCGTTGGATAGCGGAACTATGCACCCTAGACCAAAGAGGTAATTTTATGAAAATTTGGATCTAGAAACTATCTACATGGTTTAAGGGTCTCATGTTTCTTAAGTTCATGTTTGGGATTAAACAGAATTATGGAATCCATGAAAACCTAATTTTTCTATATGAAGAACACACATGGAAAATCCTTTGTATTTTTAGAGAAATTCAATATTTTCAAAATGATAATTATTAAAAATAAAATACTGTAATTTGACCAATTTTTCCAAAAAAAGGAGAAAAAGTAACATTTTTTGATGTTTTCAAATTCAAAATGGATATATAATTATTTCCCTTTTTCAATATTTTTTAATAAAATATGCACACAATTTTATCAAATTTTCACAACCTAATATTGTATTCATATTTCAGGTTGACATAACTCGGATCTAAGCCCCCAAACAAGGAAAAATAAAATATTAAATTATGTAGTTTAATTCAAATAATTTGCAACTTTTCCTTTTGATGTACAATGGACAAAAAAATGTAAATGCATATTTTTGAAAATGAAAGAAATACAAAATAACAAGAAGATCTCCAAAGAATCTATATTGTTCCATTAATTTTTATATTTTATGCTAATGTAAATCACAAGGTTGTGTGTTTGATTCACATTGGGATCACTAAAATGTTGAGTAGGAAAAGTGATCCTAGATCCAATTAGGTTAACTAGGATTATCTCCTTTTCACTTTCAATCCACATTGAAATATAAACCAACAAGAATTTTATGATTGAATTTCTACCACAAGGGTTTCTTTTTAATTTAGTTGTGAGGATGATAAATGTGAAGCGTGTTTCAATAAGCCTATTTGACATACAAACCTATTATGAGAATTGTAATTTATCACACAAATTTGAAACTAAAATTCTACAAAGAGAAAGAAGATCCGGGAAGGGTAGAGTACTGAGCACTTATGACATAATTCTAAGGTTGAAACAATAGGTCTAGGGCATGGGATGACCTAGACTAGCCTCCTCTTTTTCAAATCTAGAAAATCTAAACTATATATTATGGTCTTCACTATTTTTTTTTGAACTATCTTTTTCTGAAACCTCTAGATCTAACCTGTACACATTAATATAGGGGAAAAGGTTGTGTTGTATAGGGTCTTACCTAATTCAAACCATGTTTTGGTATTCCTACCTTCATGTACAACAAATTATGATGATCAAGAGGGCATATCCTAGGTTGAGAAGAGGCCAAAACAACAATAATTGACTCAAATGAAAAATTAAAAATGACATTGTTATATTGATGTGAAATATTTAATAAAGTGATGCTATACAAGTTTCCAAAAAAATTTATTGATGGATGCCTTAATTTTTTAATAGTCATGCAAAAGGTTAGTTCCCAAAACATAATAGACTATTATAGATAGCATGTAGAGGATAACTCAATACATATTCATAATTTGGCATGATTGATCATAATAGCTCCTTGCACATAGCTTCCTTCATTATTATTAATGTATTGTATGCTTGATCTTGATTAATAAAAGTGTTGTAGTAATGTTTCTAATTCTACCCTTGAATTTCCTTCACCAGTTGTAGTATCTTCAATTTTCTCTAGCTTTTCTCTAGTGCTTCTAAGATTTCAAATGATAAAATGACTTGTATTTATATATACTTCTTCTAATCTCCCCAAAATCAAATATCGATGGCTAAAAATTAAAATTATTAATTCATATAACAAAATACTGACACCGACATATCCAAAATGGAGCCAAAAGGGGTGTTCTAGGGCATGTGGTGCCCTAGACTAGACCATTCCTTTTTGGGACCTAAAGTAGTAATGATAAATATTAAATGCTCATTTTCATTTCCCATTGTTCCATTTTTAAAAGATATTTATAAAATAGGTAATCAAATGTATAATTAGATCCATGTACATAAGGGGGAGATAAACCTAGTATGAAATTATCAAGGCTGACAATTTTTGACACTACACATATCATAATAACCTATCACCCATCCATCCATCTATCCATAATAATCCTATCATGGCTTATCTTTTATCATTGATTAAACATCGTCCCTTATCTATCTACTATACCTACCCTTCCCCATGCATTAGATGTGGAAGTTATATCTACATTATGTCTAGGATTTGATCTTATATATCCTTAGTTTTCTTTTGCATTGGCCTTCAAGTCTCAAGAATTTGGAGTCCCATCTTCATTCATAGTAAATAAAGCATCAAACAATAATTTCTCATATTATTTCCATCCCATCTCAAACATTAAAATAAAAAGAAAAATCAAAAAATCAAAACCTTGAGCTCCTCAGACTTCACATTCAATCAATCCAAATATTGCATCCAAGAAATCAATCCTTAATCGAAATCATATCATAAGCCTAGCTACCAAACATTAATTAGTCATCTTATCCTTTGGGAAATCCATCAATCAATCATCACTATCTTTATCAAATCCCTCCTTAATTGAATATCCAAGCTTAAGTAAGAAAATAAAATCCTTTCTTAGGTGATTATCCAAACCTACTATAAGAAAACCATCCTTATCAAATCCTTTCTTAGATGATTATTCAATCCTATTATAAGTAAATCAATCATCTCCATCATATTCACTTGATCTTTGGTAAGAGATATGATTCCTACATGACATGTATACATTGACTCTTTTCTAATTTATCTTTTGAATATTATCCTTTTACCCATGACTATACCTACTTATGATTACCTTGATCTATCTATATCTTGGTTTTTCACAACTGGTATATACTAGAGCATCATCTTGTATGTCATTCTTTTCATTTATTGAGTTCCAATCACATTCAAAGGTTACCTTGCCACCTTGGTCACTCATATAGGTGTGTGCACCAATCTATGACACAAAAAAGGTGCCACTTTTGTTTTTTTATGTGAGATGACCATTTGGTGAGCACCAAATTTGGTGCTTGCCAAATGGCTCAAATGACCAAGACTAAGGCTTATTATATCAAAATTTAAATAAAATTGGTGGTCTTCATTTGGTAAGTGCCAAATTTGGCACTCACCAAATGTGAAGCATGAATTTTTGCAAAGCATTTTTATGAACTCTTTCTATTTCTCTTTCTTTGCTAAGGAGACTATGTACATGAAATAAACATTTAAGTTGACATTTACATATGGAAATTTAATTTCTTATACTTTAAGTTATATTTCATGTATATAGTTTCAGGATGTTTGAGAGTGGTTTCGAATCTCTTGGCATTATAATAAAAATTCTATTTTTTATAAGATCTTATAATTTTTAAGACATTCAATTTTTAGTAATTAGCATGCCAAATTTTAGTAATCAAGAGTTCAGATTTTAGTAGACAACAAGTTGTATCATTTTTCTCTCACATTCTCTCCTCTCCCTCCCTCTCTCCATTCCTCTCTCACTCTCCCCTCTCTCTCTCTCACACCCCTCTATCTCCTCCCTACCTCTCCCTCCTTACCTCTCCCTCGCTCCCTCCCCTCTCTACTTCTTTCTCTCCTCTCTCTTCTCTCTATCTCTCTATGTCTCCTTCCCTATCTACTTATATTTATCTCCCCTCTCCCTCTCTTTACCTACCTCTCCCTCCATCACTTTATATCTCACATATGCCTCCATCCCTACATCTTTCCCTCTCTACTCTCCATTTATCCTCTCCCTCTCTCTACCTACCCCTGTCTCTCTCACTCTCTCTCTCCCTCTTCTCCCCCTCTTTCTCTCCCACTCTCTCCTCTCTATCTCATAATTATCTCTCCCTCAATATCACTCTCTCCTCTATATATCACCACTTTCTCTCTATCTCTCTCTCTCACACCTCTATCTCCTACCCTCCCTCCCTCCCTCCCTCCCTCCCTCCTTTCCTCTCTACCTATCTCTATCTCTCCTCTCCCTCCCTCTCTACCTCACCCTACATCACCTTATTTTTTTCTCTCATCTCAACCTTTCTCCATTTTTTCCCTGCCTCCCTCCCCCCTCTTTCTCTCTCAATTGCTCCTTTTCTCTATCTCACCATTCTCTCTCTCACACACACCTCTATGTCCCTCCCTACCTCTTCCTCCCTCCCTCCCCTCTCTAATCTCTATCTCTCCTCCCTTTCCTTACCTCTCTACTTGTCTTTATCTTCCCTCTCCCTCTCTATACCAACCTATCCATTCATCACTCTTTCTCTCCATACCTCTTTATCACATCTATTTCTCCTTCCCTACCTCTTTCCCTGTCTACTCTCTATCTGTCCTCTCCCTCCCTTTACCTACCTCTCCCTCCATCACTTTGTATCTCACCTATGTCTCCCTCTCTTATCTCTACCTCTCCTATCCCTCCCTCTCCCTTTCTCTCTCTCCTTCTCTTTCCCCTCTTTCTCTCTCACTCTCTCCTCTCTAGCTCATAATCTCTCTCCCTCCCTCTCACTTTATCCTCTCTATCTCACCATTCTCTCTCTCTCTATCTCTCTACCTCGCATGCACCTCTACCTCCCATCTTTATGTAGGAGTGTCCCAAGTTGCCAAAAATATTACATCAACCAAAAAAAATAAAAAATAATGTTTTCTTGCATTTCAGTAGTTAACTATCAGGACCCAATCTCAGTATTTCATACCACATTATACCGCATGGTAACATAAGATCTCACAAAGTAGGATATATGATCTTCATTGCAAAATCTACATCATATCCATAATTCAAGTGGTTTGGAGATCCTAGTACAAAGATATCACCAACAAAATATCAGTTGTAATTAGACAAAGAGCATTCACTGACCAGTCTTGGCTTTCCAAGTGTGCAGACCTATCTCGTGACTTACAGATATAAGGAAACCATTTCCTAAGGATGCAAATTAATTGAGGAACCTTCATCCCAAATTCCATCATTTTTGTCCATGGATCAAAGGAGAATAATATTTTTTGGCCAACCTTCGCATGTTTCATCAACTTTAGGGTTAGAGACCTCCTAAGGCCGACGCAAACCTTTTCCAGAGCTGGGAATTGATATATATATAAATTATGTAGTTGCATTAGGAATTAAGTAGTGATAGAGTGATAGAGAAGTAGGAAGGTATAGGAGATAAGGGCTTCAATCCTCATTGTATTTCTAGGCTTAGTGCCATATCATTCTATAATCTATAAGCCAGAAGGTAGGGCATGTTTCCTATGAATAATTGATTATTATCTAATATCCATGTGGGATTGTTTTTCCAATTCTTTGAGTTTCCATTGTCTTTACTCTGGCTGCAAGGTTGGATAGTCCTATTCTTGGACCCTTCATCCTTGACTACACCAAGTGGTATTAGAGTGAGTTGAAAACCTTGGGAGAGGAGAGCGAAGTTGAGAAAGGCATTTCATAAGATCTTTATGTGGATAAATAACTGAATTTAGGAAGCCTACTTGTGCTTGTCAATAGATCTCTGATTGTGAGGCAGTTGCAACCTTGTAACTAGATCGTCGACTTGAGGAAGCTACACCAGATCCTAGGAAGAGATGTTGTTGAGGAGAATTCATAATATTGTTAATGGTTCTAGAAAGATGGATAAGATGATGGAAATGATGTGAACAATGAAAGTGAGATCGGATGTTGTTGAAGAACACAGAAGAAAATGCCTAAACCCTAGACCTAATGATGAAAGTGATGATGATGAAGTTTGAGCTACAGATCTAACTAAAGAAACCTCAAAAAGAGGAAGAATCAAATCAGATGAAGATGTTGAAGGCTATTTCAAAAATAGGAAAGCGGCCTAGAATGGAGATTTTGAACTATACTGATAACCTAAATTCTGAGGAGTTGATTGATTGGATAAATTCCATTGAAGAATAATTTGAATATAAATAAAATGAAGATCTGGAGAGAGTGATATTTGTGAAGACTAAACTAAAATGGCATGCTGCAATATGGTGGAAGGAAGTTCAATTAGAGAGAAACAAAAAAGGTAAATTAAACATTGTGAAATGGGATATAGTGGACTATGAGTTGGAGTTGCTGAAGAGATTGCAAAACCTGAGACAAAAAGAAAAGACTATTAAAGAATAAACTGACGAATTTCATAAGCTCATTATCAGGACTAGACATAGTGAAGCAAGCAAGGATAAAGTGGAAAGATATATCAATGGGTTGAGGATTAACATTTAGGAAGAGTTGAGTCTGGTAAGGATGAATTCGATAGAGGAAGCATATCAGTTTGCATTAAAGGTGGAGGAAAAGCTAAATAAATGACATGAAGAAAGGTAGATAGCAAGAGGATTTAGATTTAAAAAAGGAAGGTCACATTCTAGAGTAGAAAAACCATATGTAGAGAGAAAAAAGGACAATGATTCATACCCAAGGAAGAGAGGGATTCCAATTCATACCATAAAGGGAGAGATGATATAAATTCTTACCACCACAAGAGAGGAGGCCATAATTCTTACCACAATGATGGATACTAGAGAGATGAGAAAGGATATCACAAGATAACTTTTAGAGGAACCTATTTCAAGTGTAAAGGATAAGGACATAAAGAATTTGAGTGTCGCCAAGAAGGTAAGAAGATTTAAAGTCATGCAAGAATCAGATATGTAGAGGAATTTCTGAGAAGGGAGAATCATTATTCATGAGGAGAGCATTGTTCTAGAAGAAAGAGGAACCCAAGGAAGCACCGCAGATGAAAAGTTTTTTCCAGACTAGATGCAAAGTAGGAAGTAAGTGCTTTAAAGTTATCATTGATAGTTGTAGCACATATAACATAGTTTTTGAGGAAATGGTGACAAAGTGGAATTTGGAAAGAAGAAAACATCTAAAGCCTTATAGGATAGACTAGATTCAAGATGAGCATAAGATACTAGTAAGTGAGCAATGTCTAGTAAAAATTTTTATAGGGTCATATCATGATGAAGTACTATGTAATATTATGTTGATGGATGCATGTCATATGTTTTTGGGTAGACCTTGGCAGCATGATAAGAAATATATACATGATGGGAGAAAGAATACCTACACCATAAAGTATAATGGAAAGAGAATCACCTTGGCACCTTTGGAAGATGAACCTGAAAGTGAATTATGTGGTACAACTAGAATCAATTTGGTAGATGGAAGGAAATTTCTGGATGGATTGAGACATGAAAATATGTGTTTTCATTTGATTCCAAGAAATTACAGAGCCCTAGATGTAGAGAGAATCACTAGAGAAGGAATTCATTGAACTATCTATAGAGTACCAAGATCTTGTATTAGAGAATATGCTTGATGGATTACCACAAATCCAAAGTATCAATCATCATATGGATCTTATTCCAGGAGCTATTTTTCCAAACAAAGTTGTACACTAGATGACACCACCAAAAAATATGAAGCTGCAGAGATAGATACAAGAGATAGAGAATGGAGGATGTGTACAGATTCAAGAGCTATCAATAAGATGACATTGAAGTAGAGATTCTCATTGCCTAGGATGGATGACATCATGGAGAATTTGAGTGGATAATAGTATTTTATTAAGATATACCTAAAGAGTGGATACCATCATATCAGGATTAGAGAGGGAGATTAATTGAAGACTAATTTCAAGACAATGGGGGCTGACCGAAAGGAATTCAAATGGACATCAGGAGCACAAAATAGTTTTGAGTTGTTGAAGAAAAAGGTGACAGAACAACCTGTGTTAGCACTACCAGACTTTGATAAGGTATTACAAGTAGATTGTGATGCTAGTGGAAGTGTAATAGGAGCTGTGTTAAGTCAGGAAGGGAGACCAATAGCCTATTTTAGTGAAAAATTGAATGATGCTAGAAGAATATATTTAGTTTATGATAAGGAATTCTATGCAATAATACAAGCCTTGAAGAAGTGGAGACATTACTTGTTACCTAAGGAATTTGTGTTGTATATGGATCATCAATCTTTACAATATTTGAATAGTCAAGGGAAGTTAAACTAGAGAAATATGAGATGGGTATAATTCTTGAAAAGTTACACATTTGTGTTGAAGCATCAAAGTGGAAACTCAAACAAGGATGCAGATGCATTGAGAAGGAGAAGAATTTTTTTGATAGAGATGAGAATTGAAGTATTAGGTTTTGAAGAATTGAAGCGTATGTATGTGGATGAAATTGATTTTGCATAGGTATGGAAGGATTGCAAGGATCTTGTAGAGATAAATAGAAGCAAATAGTTAGATTATTTCATTCAGGAAGGTATGTTATTCAAGAACAATCAATTATGTATCCCTAGGAGTTCAATGAGAGAGAATTTGATCAAGGAAAAACATTCTGGAGGATTAGTAGGAAATTTTGGGATTGATAAGACCATAGCATTGGTAAGTGAACTATTTTTGGCGACATTTGTATAAGGATGTTAGGAAATATGTTCAACTTTGCAATATTTTTCAAGTTGCAAAAGGAAATAGTCAAAAGACTAGAATGTATACACCATTTACAGTACCAGAGAGACCGTGGGAAGACATTAGCATGGATTTTGTGTTCAGATTACCTAAGACACTGAGAGGATTTGACTCTATATTTGTGGTTGTGGATATATTTTCTAAGATGGCACATTTCATACCTTGTAAGAAACCCAATGATGTAGTACATTTTGTAGATCTATTTTTCAAGGAGATTGTGAAATTGCGTGGACTACCAAAGAGTATAGTATCAGATAGAGACACTAGATTCATTGGATATTTTTCAAAAACATTGTGGAAGAAGATGGAGATAGATTTGAAGTGTAGTTCAACATTTCACCCATAGATAGATGGACAAACAAAAGTGGTAAATAGGAGTTTGGGGAACTTTTTGGGCTGTTTGAATGAAGGTAAAGTAGGAAATTGGGACTTAATACTACCGCAAGCATAATTTGCATACAAAAAATTAATAAATCGAAGCACAGGGAGGACACCATTTAAAATTGTGACAGGACAACAACCCAGAGGAGTAGAAAAATTAAGAGATATCATTATAGAGAATAAAAGGAGTGTGGAGGTAGAATAATTTGCAAGATTCATGGAAACAATGCATACTCAAGTTAAGGAGCATTTGGAGAAGATTAACACAACATACAAGGAGAAATTAGATGAGAAGAGAAGACATAAGGAGTTTGCAGTAGAGGAGGAAGTAATGGTATATATGAGAAAAGAGATATTTCCATTTGAAACATATAATAAGTTGAAGATGAAGAAGTTTGGACCTTGTAAGATCATCAAGAAGTTTGATTATGGAAATGCATATGAAGTGGAGCTACCGAAGGAATTTGGCATATCGCCTATATTCAACATTGCGGACCTTTAATAGTACCATGAAGGAGAGTCACTGGAGGATAGAGAAGTTGGTTTATCAGACTAGATAGTGCATCATCTGGAGGAAATTGAGGAAATTTTAGACAATAGAGTTGGACGTATTACCAGAGGAAGGAAATACAAGGAATGTCTAGTCAGGTGGAAAGGAAGACCAAAGGAAGATTCATCATGGATTTCTCAGGCTGATGTGGACCAAATTGGTTTTCCCCTAGCCCCAGGAAAGTGAGAGGCTCACTTTTATTAAACCTCGAGTGTCTGATGTAGGAGAATCCTAGGTTGCAAGCAATCTTGCATCAACCAAAAAAAAAAAAATTCATTCATGTTTTCTTGCATTTTAATAGTTAACTGTCAAGACCCAATCTCAATATTTCATACCGCATTATACCACATGGTAATATCAGAGCTCATGGAGTAGAATATATGGTCTTCATTATATCATGTACATCATATCAATAATTCAAGTGTTTTGGAGATTCCAATATGAAGATATCACCAACAAAATATCAGTTATGATTAGACAAAGAGCATTCACCAACTACTATTAGATTTTCAAGTGTACAGACCTATCCCATGAATTGCATATTGGAAACATAGTTTTTGTTGCACCCAAAGATCAACCTGTTAATTCTTGATACAACTATGAGAGAACGGATCCACGAGAGGTGGTTAAGCCATGTCACGAATCTCAAGGGGAGCGTTGACCATCTGCCAATAATCTCCCCCTCAACGTTACCCGAAGGGATTCGAAATCGACACCTTTGGCTCTGATACCAATTGTTGGAAACATAATTGTCGTTGCACCAAAAGATCGACCTATTAATGCCCGATACAAATGTGAGAGTTAACGGATCCACAGGAGGTGGTTAAGCCATATCACGAATCTTGAGGGGAGCACTGACCATATGCCAACATTGCGGAGCTTGAGAAACCATTTCATAAGGATTCAAATTCATCGAGGAACCTTCATCCTGATCCGCATCATGTGTATCCATGGATCAAAGGAGAATCATATATTTTGGCTGACCTTCATATGTTTCATCAACTTTGGGGTTTGAGACCTCCTGAGGCTGATGTAGACCTTTTCTAGAGCTGAGAATTGATATATATAAGAATTTTTTAGTTGCATTAGGCATTAAGTAATGATAGAGTGATAGAGAAGTTTGAAGGTATAGGAGATAAGGGTTTCGACCCGCATTGTATTTCTAGGCTGAGCACCATATCATTTTGTAATTTGTAATCCGGAAGGAAGGGCATGTTTCCTATGAATAATTTATTATTATCTATATATCCATGCTAGATTGTTATTCCAATTATTTGAGTTCCATTGTGTTTACTCTGGCTACTCCGCTTTGAATAAGGTATTTATTATGAAGCATTTATTTAATATAAAAATGGTAGAAGGTGGGTCAATTGTTGATCATTTAAATGAGTTTAATACAGTTACTAGTCAATTAAATTTTGTAAATATAAAATTTGATGAAGTTAGGGTTCTTTTGATTCTATGTTATTTGCTTGAAAGCTGGAATAGCTTGGTAATGGTTGTTAACAATTCTATTTTTGGTTCAAATACATTGAAATTTGATAATGTTTTTGGTGTTATTTTGAGTGAGGAAATTCGTAAGAAAAGATTAGGTGGAGCATCCAAATCAAGTAGTGATTTGAATTCAGAAAGCAGGGGAAGCACAAAGGAGAGAGGAAACAATTCTAGAAGTTATGGGAAGTCACGAGGAAAATCAAAGGACAAAAGGTCCCAATCTAGAGACAAGAGGAATTGATGGTACTATGGTAAGTTGGGTCATTTAAAGAAAGATTATTGGTCTTAGAAAATAAAGGAGACAAAAAGGAAGGAAATAAAGAGGTAAATGTGGTAAGTAATAAATCTGATGAGGATGCTTTGATTCTTTCCCTTGACAATGTTGATGATTCTTGGGTGTTAGATTCAGTGGCTTCATTTCATGCTGCGCCCCATAGAAATTATTTATTTGATTATGTCCAAGGGGATTTTGGGCTGGTTTATTTGGGAGACAATGAAATCTGTCAAATTGTTGGGAAGGGAAGAATCAAGATTAAGTTTTAGAATGGGAATCATTGGCTACTACATGAGGTAAGGCATGTTTTAAAGTTAAGAAGAAATTTAATTTCAGCAGGGTAACTAGATGATGGAGGTTGTGTTGTTACATTTAGTGATAAAAATTGGAAGGTTACAAAAGGTGTCTTATTTGTATAAAAAGGTGTGAAAGTGGGAACTTTATATATTTGTACATGTCATACTATTCCTTCTACTTTAGCTATTGTAGATAAAAATCAATGTTCATGAACAATTGCTGCAGTTCAGCAGGCAGAAAATCAGATAGTTGGTGTGGATTTTGAATCATCACTATGGCATAATAGACTTGGGAATATGAGTGCAAAAGGTATGAAATTAATTCGTTCAAATAATTTTTTACCAGGTGTAAAATGTGTTAATATGGATTTCTGTGAAAGTTGTGTATGCAAAAAAAAAAGAGTTAGTTTTCTCAAGGATAGGAAACAAAAGAAAGATGAGAAATTGGAGCTTGTGCACACAAATGTATGGGGACTAGCTCAGGTATTTTCTCTCGATGGCTATCAGTATTATGTTACATTCATCGATGATGCAACTAGCAAGGTATGGATTTATTTACATAGGAAAAAATCTGATGTATTTGAAACTTTTAAAAATTGGAGAAGCTTGGTTGAGAATGAGACAGGTAAAAATTTAAAATGTCTTAGATCTGATAATGGTGGTGAGTATTGTAGCAAAGAGTTTGAAGATTATTTTTCCTCTAATGGTATTCATAGGCAGAAAATAGTTCCAAGGACTCCACGGGAAAATGGAGTGGTTGAGCACATGAATAGAACAATAACGGAGTGTGCACGGACTATGAGATTACATGTTGGGCTACCTTTAAAAACGTGGGCTGAGGGTGTAAACAGTGTTGTTTATTTAATTAATAGAGATTCCTCTAATCCTTTGGGTTGTGGTATTCCAGAGGAAGCATGGATAGATAAGAAGGTGAGTTACTCTTTTCTCAAAACATTCAGTTGTGAACCATTTTCACATGTAGATTCTAAAAATAAAACAAATCTTGATGCAAAATCAAAGAAATGTATATTTTTTGGATATGACATTGGTGAATTTGGTTATGGGCTTTGGGATTTTAAAAATAAAAAAATTGTGAGAAGAAAGGATGCCATATTCAATGAGAAAGTGTTGTACAAAGATCAGTTGCATTAGCATGGGAAGAAATAAAATGATTATGCAGTGTTGGATGATACTCCAAACAATGATGTTCCAGTGGTCCCTCATGCTCTGGAACAAAAATAACAAATACCATAAACTCTAGTGAATGTTAGATGATCTTCAAGGATAAGTAGACCTCCAAAAATATTTTCTCCCTCTTTGTATTCTAATTTATTAACTAATGTTGGTGAGTCAGAATGTTATGATGGAGCTATGCAGGTGGATACCAAGGTTTAGTGGGATCATGGAATGGAAGAAGAAATGGATTCCTTGCTGAAAAATCAGACATGGGAACTATGCAAGTTACCTGCAAGTAAAAAGTATTTTCCAAACAAATGGGTTTATAGGCTGAAAGAGGAGGATGGAAGTAAGAAAATATCTAAAACCAGATTAGTTGTAAAGGGGTTTGCATAGAAAAAGGGTATTTATTTTGATGAAATATTTTCTCTAGTTGTTAAAATTACTTCTTTTTGTACTATCTTAAGTATTGTGGCTACTAAAGATTTGCATTTAGAATAACTTCATGTTAAAACAACCTTTCTCTACGGTCATTTGGTAGAGGAAATATATATGGAACAACCACAAGGTTTTGAGGTTTAAGGTAAGGAGAAAATAGTGTGAAAATTGAAGAAACATGTATATGTCTTGAAGCAAGCACCTCGACAATGGCATATTAAATTTGATAGTTTTATGTTTGAGCAAGGCTACAACAATTTTAACTCAGACCATTGTGTTTACTTTAAGAGGTTAGTTGAAGATAGCTACATTATTTTATGTTTATATGTTGATGATATGCTTATAGAGGGGTCTAACATGGATCACATAAAGGATTTAAAACGACAATTAGAAAATTCATTTGCTATGAAGGATTTGGGGGTAGAAAAAAAAATCCTTGGTATAAAGATTAAAAGAGATAGGAAAAAAAAAGATTGTTTTTATCTCAGGCTGATTATGTTGAAAAGGTGTTGCAAATATTTCATATGGAGAATGCAAAAGTTGTCAGCACACCTTTTCCCAGTCATGTCAAATTGACTTAGGATATGTGTCCAAAGACATAATAGGAGGAAGAAAAAATTTCCAAGGTACCATATGCTTCAGCTATAGGTAGTTTAATGTACACCATGGTATGCATGAGACCGGATATTGCTCATGTTATAGGATTTGTTAGCAGCTATATGAGTCATCCCGGAGTTGAGTATTGGAATGCAAAAAAATGGATTCTCATGTACTTGAGGGGTACATCCAATAAATGTTTATATTTTGGGGGCTCTAATGCTGATTTAAAAGGCTATATTGACTCAGATTTGGTAGGGGATATAGATGCCAGGTGGAGTACCATAGGTTATGTATTTATAGTTGGTGAGACAACAATGATTTGGATTTTTCAGTTGCAAAAGGTGGTTGCTTTATCCACCACAGAGGTAGAGTATGTGGTTGCAATATAGGCAACAAAGGAGATGATATGGCTGCAAATTTTCATCGAAGAGTTGGGAAAACTACTAGCTGAAAATCACATGTTTATAGACATCCATAGTGCTATACATATTGCAAATATTTTTCCTTGCACTCTAAAACCAAACACATATAGTTGAGATATCATTTCATTTTGTTAGTGTTGGAGGATGGACAAGTAAAGATAGAAAAGATACATATAGATGCCAATCCAACATATATGTTTAGAAAGGCAGTGACAAGGGAGAAGTTGAGCTCCTCTTCAGCTTTAGTTGGTCTTCATGGTTAAAAGTATAATATAGCAGCAAGTTCCAATGTTCTTATTTCAAGTGGGAGCTGTAAGTTTAATGGTGTCGTCAACGATTAGTCTCCAAGTGGGAGATTGTGTTGGTGTGGAGCCTGATTAGTCTCCAATTGGGAGATTGTTGGTATGTGATGACTGATCATGCTATACTATACACTCTTCATGTATCCTCGGCTACCAAGAAAAAAATTTCTCCTACTTTTTCGTTTCGTCACCAAAAAAGGAAAAAACTGACTTTATAGAACCCTAATTTCTGGAAGCTTCTAAAAAGCTTGTAATAAGCAGTTGGGATGGGAGTTGTAGTAGAGCATTATATAAGAGATTGTAATATTTTTTTCATTGGATAATAAAATCATTGAATGGTTGTTGTTTTTGTGGATGTAGCCTAGATTGGGTGAACCACATTAAATTCTATGTGTTGTCTTGTTTCTACTATAATTTTTTTGTGTTTTATTTCTCTATTTTATTGATCAAATCTATATTTAACTATTAAATATCTTTCTTCTAACCCTAACAACACACATACCTCTATCTCCCTCTACCTACCTCTCTCTCTCTCTCTTCCCCCTCTTTCTCTTTCTCTCTCCCTCTCCCTCTCCCTATCCCTCTCTCTCTCTATCCTTGCCTCTCTACTCTCTATCTCACCACTCTCTCTCCATATTACTCTCCCTCCCTCCCTCTCTCCTTACCTCTCCCCTTCCCTCTCTTTACCTACCTCTCCCTCCACTCCCTACCACTCTCTCTATCTCTCTCTCCCTCCCCCCTCTTTCTCTCTTTCTCTCTCCTTTCCTCTCTACTCTCTATCTCTCTCCTCCCTTCCCTCTCTAATCTCATTCTCTCTCCCCTTTTTTATCTCTTCCTCCTTCTCTCATGCTATAATTTTTTTGTGTTTTGTTTCTCTATTTTATTGATCAAATCTACATTTAACTATTAAATATCTTTCTTCTAACCCTAACAACACACATACCTCTATCTCCCTCTACCTACCTCTCTCTCTCTCTTCCCCCTCTTTCTCTCTCCCTCTCCCTCTCCCTCTCGCTATCCCTATCCCTATCCCTATCCCTCTCTCTCTCTATCCTTGCCTCTCTACTCTCTATCGCACCACTCTCTCTCTATATTACTCTCCCTCATATCCCTCACTCTCTCCTTTCCTCTCCCCTTCCCTCTCTTTACCTACCTCTCCCTCCACTCCCTACCACTCTCTATCTCTCTCTCTCTCCCCCCTCTTTCTCTCTTTCTCTCCCCTTTCCTCTCTATTCTCCATCTCTCTCCTCCCTTCCCTCTCTAATCTCATTCTCTCTCCCCTTTTTTATTTTTTCCTCCTTCTCTCACTCTCTATCTCTCACACACACACTCACCTCTATCTCCTCCCCACCTCTCCCTCCCTCCCCTCTCCACTTCTCTCTATATCTCCTCCCTCTATGTCTCCTTCCCTCTTTACCTATATTTATCTTCCCTCTTCCTCTCTTTACCTACCTTTCCATGCATCACTCTATGTCTTACCTATATCTCCCTCCCTACCTCTTTCTCTATCTACTCTCCATATTTCCTCTCCCTCCCTCTACTTGTCTCTCTCTATCTCTCTATCTTCCACCCTCCCACCCACCTTCCCTCTATACTTATATCTATCTATTCTATTCATATATACCTCTTTCTCTCTCCCTCCATCCCTTCTTACCTCTCTCAATCTCTCCACCTTCTTCCCTCTCTACTTATCTCTCTGTCACATCTCTCTCCATTTCCCTCCATACATCCCTCCCTCTCTCTCTCTCTCTCCCTTCCCTCACTACTCTCTCTATCTCACCTTTGTGTACCTCTCTCCCTCTCTCTCTCCCACCTCTCCCTCCCCCTATTTATCTCTCTCTCTCCTCCCCTCTCTTTCCCTCTATCCCCCCCTCTCTTTCTCTCTCACTCTCTCCTTCACTCTTTAGTTCTCTCTATCTCTCCATTCACTCTTTATCTCACTCTACTTCTCTCTATCTCACCTCTCTATCCCCCTCCATCCCTTCTTCCATGTATAATTTTCTCTATCTCCCCCCTCTCTCTCTATCTATCTCTATCTTTGTCTCTTTCTCTCTTTTCCTTCCTTCCACCCACATTCCCTCTCTACTTCTCTCTATCTAACCTATCCCTCTATACCTCTTTATCTCTCCCTCCCTATCTCCTCCCCTCTCTATCATCTCTCTATCACATATCTCTATCATCTCTCTCTCAATTCTCCCATCCTCCCTCTCTCTCCTTCCCTATCTAGTCTCTTTATCTCACCGATTTCTCACCCTAACTCTTCCTCCCCCCTTCTCTCTCTCCCTCCCCCTCTTTCTCTCTCACTCTCTACCTCACTCTCCCCTCTTTCTCTCTCTCCTTTCCTCTCTAATTCTATTTATCTCATCATTATCTCTCTTTCTCCCCACTCTCTCCTCCCTCCCCTTCTCTCTCTCTCCCTTTACCTCACTACTTATCCCTATCACATTTCTCTATCACCTCTATCTCTCTCATTTCTCCCTCCTCTCTCTCTCTCCTTCCCTCTATACTCTCTCTATCTCAACTCTCTACATATATATCCCTACCTCCCCCTCCCTCTCTCCTCTCACTCTTTCCCTCCACCTCTTTATCTCTCACTCAGTCCCTCTCTCTTCCCTTTTTCTCTCTCAATCTCTCATTCTCTCTCTGCTCTTTATCTCTTGATTCTCTCCATCTCTCCCTTTTTCCCTTCAGTTATCTTTATAACATCTCTCTATCACCTCTCTCTCTCTAATCTCTCTATCTCACCTCTTTGGAGGGTGGGAGAGGTAACGAGGGATAGTTGAGATAGATTTTAGAGAGGGAGAGATAGGTAGAGAGAGGGTTGAGATAGAAAGGGTAGGAGAGAGAGAAAGAGAGAGTGGAGGAAGGGAGAGGGATAGTTGAGATATATAAGAGAGAGAGAGAGAGAGATGGGTAGAGAAAGGATGAGGAGAGATATAAAGAGGGAAGTAGATATGGAGGAAGAGGTAGGGATAAATGGAAATATAGTGATGGAGAGAGAAATATGAGAGACAGGGTGATAAAGAGAGGTAGGTAGAGAGAGAGTTGAGATAGAGAGTAGTGAGGGAAGGAGAGGTAGTGAGGGAGGGAGAGGGAGGTGAGATAGAGAGAGAAGAGGGAGGGAGGGATATATGTAGGGAGAGAGAGGTGAGATAGAGAGAAAGAGAGTAGAGAGGGAAGGGGAGAGAGAGATAAGGAAGAAGGTAGAGATATTGAGAGAGGGAATGAGAGAGGGAGTGAGGGAGAGAAAAATAGGTATACAAGGGTAGATTAGATAAAGAGAAGTAGAGAGAGAGATAGATAGATAGACAGGGGAGGAAAAGGTAGGGAGAGAGAGTTAATATAGAGAGAGTAGTGAGGGAAGGAGAGAGATAGAGAGAGGGAAAGGTAGGGAGAAAGAGAATTGAGATAGAGAGTAGAGAGGGAAGGAGAGAGATAGAGAGAGAGGTGATAGAGATAGGTGATATAGAGATGTGATAGAGAGAGTAGAGAGGGAAGAAGGTGGAGATATTGAGAGAGGGAAGGAGGGAGGGAGAAATAAAGAGGTATATAGGGATAGGTAGGTAGAGAGAAGTAGAGAGTGAAGGCTAGTAGGAGAGAGAGGGGGGGGGGAGGTAAAGAGGGATAGTTGAGATAAATAAAATGAGAGAGAGAGGTAGGTAGAGACAAGATGAAAAGAGATAGAAATAGGGAAGGATAGATGGAGGGAGAGGTAGGAATATTAATGAAGGGATAAGTGAGAGAGAGTAGAGAGAGGAGGAAGTGTTGATATTTTTCATTGATGTCATTACTTGGTCAGGTACTCTTATCTCTGATACTCATACCTCTAGCTTATCCGTTGATCCGGTAACATCGTTATCGACACATATTTTGGTCTATGGCATGATTTACCAAAGTATTTTTTTGGTTTGACCCCATTCCCTATAGTGTGGGATATAATTTTTACACCTATGCCAACATCTCCAACACTCTGATGCAAGTTGAATAATGGAGAAGTGGATCTGGTATATATATATATACATACATGAAGTGAAAAAATGGAAGTAGTTCTCTTGAGATGTGATATATGATAGCAATATGTTGATATTATCTTGCAAATTGATGTATACACATTGTAGTACCTTAGCATAGTGTTTGTATATAAGAATTTTTTGTGCTTCAGTGAGAACTGTATTCATGCATATATAGATGCAATTATAGTAGTTCAATTTTGTAATACATACTCTAACAAAAAGTTGTCTCTCAATTGTAATAGTTGGTTTTTGTATTTTGGGTAGTCAGCCCACTAGTAGTGAGACAACTAGTAGTGAGCCAACCTGAAATTGAGCCACCTATGGATTTTGTAACCGTTACTTAATACTTTGAGATTTAACCCTCTTTGTGTTTTTTCCCATCTAGGTTTCCATGGTAAAAATCTTGGTGCTATGTGGTGTTGCGTTATATTGGTTATTATTCAGTAATTTAATTATGTTATGTGGACATCTATTTAAAGCTTTTAATATTTTTAGAGGAATAATGATTCACCCCTCCCCTCTTAGTATTCTAAATGTTCAATAATTGGTATCAGAGCTAGATCCTTTAGAAGAGTCTAATAGATCAAAGTATATTTGGAAGGTTGAACATATGGTACCTAGATCTACCATTAGAGAGAACTCATATATATCCTTGAAGATCTTAAAGCTATTGAAGATGAGAATAAGGAACTCTTAGAAAATATTAAAATGGAAAATGACTGCATCTGTAAGCTGAAAGATCAGATCTGGAAATTTAAGCTAAGGCACAAAGAGGTTAGTAATGAACTCAAGTTAGCAAATATTACTATCCTTGATTTGAAAGCCAAAAGTGAAGAAGATAAAAAGATAAAGGAACATCTGAATAATGTAATCAAGGAAAAATATGAGGAATGCGAGAAGTTGGAACAAGAAGTTGTATCTCTAAAATCAGATTTGGAAGAATCGAAGAAGCAAGAATTCAAATACAAAGCAAGCTCAGAGAAGCTTGATGAAATAATAGCAACTCAAAGATCACCGAAAAACAAGAGAGGTTTAGGACATGAAATTGGTGAATGCTCACATTATAAATTCAATGAAAAGAAGGAACATGAATCGATAAAAGAAGCTAAAATCGAATCCAAAAAAAGAAGACAAAGGTAAGTCTCTAGAAAAGTAATAGGTAAGTAGGAAACCCTTCTCTTTTAATGGTCAATGCTTTAATTGTAATAAATTAGGTCATAAAGCATTAAACTGCAGGATTAATATGAACCAGAAAACTAGATCTCACTTTGGTAGATGTTATAATTGTAATGGTTATGGTCATAAGGCTAATCAATTTAGGAAACCAAATAGAAACAATTATTTCAGTGGTTATCGTTATATATGTTATGCATATGGACACAAGGCTAACCATTGCAGGTCAAGAAAAGAGAAGAAAACCAACAAGTTTTATAATTGTAATAAAGTTGGACACATTGCAAGATTTTGCAGAGCTGATGAAGTCAAGGCAACCAAACCAAAGAATAAAATCAATAAGGAAGAATTCAAGGCCAAAAAGAATAATATCTAGAGAAAGAAAGAAGATAATGGATCCATCTCCAATGCAAACATCTGCTCTGATAACTAGCTGCTCTCTAACTACTACCTAGGGCAAGAATGTTTTGAGTCCACCTCTTCCTCCTTCATGAGTAAAGAGATTGCAAGTATGCCAGATCTACTTGAGCAAGGAGTCTCTGGTAGATAGGAATTATAAACAAGAAACTTGCATACATCTAGTAAAGCCACATTTGTCTGATGAAAAAGAAGTCGCAAAAGGAATCTCGACGCATTTAATGCAAAAAAGTGCATTTATTACGAAGTTAGCATGAAACCAAATTTTGACAAGTCATTTTGATCACTCAAGTGAAAGGATTACAAGAAGCTAAGGTGAAGAAATAATTCATCTTGCATCCTAGGGTTTGTGAAGTAGCAAGAGTATCTGGATATATAATTTGAAAATGATATGGTTGGTTGTTTATCAAAAATCCCACATGGAGTCCTTCCTACAAAAGATGTAAGGGCTTACAATACATTCAAAGCTTGAGGAATTCAATCACAATAGATTAGCTACTGTGTGGATAAATGAGATCAGTGGTGATGATTTCAATCACACCTGAATATAGGGTTCTAGTTGAAAAGAAGTTGCATGTTTGGAATGATTTCTCATGTTTTCACTTTGATGATAAATGGATACGAATAGATATGAGCAGGTTCCATGGCACTTTCTTGTGGTTAGATGAAGCCCTTTTCATCAAAAAATTTGTAATTAGGATTGTTACTAGATTAAATGACATTGGAATTCCTCCGACACCAAAGGGAGTAAAAAATAAGGAGGTTGAAAACCTAACTCAGGTAGTTTTTATGGTAGGTCACTGGAAATTCATATAGTTACGAATGTAGTTGTGAAGTATGTTGCTGAGGTCATTGGAAATAAAATATACTACTCCAACAAAGAAAACTCCACCTTTCCTATTGGATTCTACACTGCATATGACATGGTGGTTAATGGAGTGGAATGTGACCTATGTGAACTAATCAGAGAGCAATTCCTTGAGAACTTGAATCAGTGCAAATGAAGTAAGAATAAGGTTGCATTCCATTTTGGCCCTTGCACTCTGTTTTCTATTTCACTTCATGTGTGAGATGCCCAGTCTCAGTTTGGTAGTGTGGTCGTCTGAAGAACCAGTTTCCCAAAAAAAATTTGAGTGAATGAGAAGGTATGTTGACACTACTACACAAGAAATGGCATTTACTTCATTTTTCTCTTTATTATAGTATAAAATGCACAACTGGGAGAGAATCCCTAAATCTTTAGTCACTAAATATAAGGATGATATCACATTCATAGTCATAATTGAAAAATGTATAATAGAAGTTGTTGTACCAATAACTTAGTGGATACCCAAATTGGGGTATGAAGTGTATGAAGAAAATGTAGAAAAACTTGCAAAAGTTATATTAGAGTCTAATAGACACCTCTCAGAAGAGGTTTGGCACGATAAAAGAAAAGTACAAAGAAATCCAAAAAGAGCAGATCTCAAAGGAAATCAATAAGATAGTATAGAAGACTTTGAAAGAGATTAGGGAAAAAGAGGTTATGTTAGAGGAAGGTCTTGCAATACTCAAAGGAGCTACTCAAAGCTTAATTGGTACCTCCACAAAGGTAGTTGGACCTTCGGTAGGAATGGAAATTCTATCCAGTAAGAGGAAGAAAGGTCTTCCTCTGCCTACTACAAGCAAGAAGGTAAAAGAAGCAAAAGCCACTAGGGATAATATTGTTCATGTAGAATCTGAAGAAGAATCAAACCCAAACAAGATCCAAATTAAATTTCAAGAAAAATAATCCAAAGAGGTAACTCATGATCCTCCTGATGTAGATACTTTATTTGAGCTACTCGTAAAAGGAAATGCCAAAGATATTGGTGATTTGTATAAATCTGCCACCTCCAAGGGAAAAAAAAACATCACACATGAATTTGTTTAGTATTGTTCAAGATTAGATGGAAACATAGAAAATTTCAAAGAGGATTTTTTTGATAGTCTTTGGATTGGTCTAAATGTACTATGAGAAAATGCTTGGGAAATAGATAAGGACACCATCAATGAAGTTATTTCTATTGTTTCCAAACTAATAAAAGATTAATATTTAGCAAGCTTTAAGCAACTATTTTGGTCAACATTGAGAACAAAAAAAAGGGAAAATACTCTCATAGAGAACAAAGAAGTTGTAGATAAATTGAAGGTAGAAATCATTAGCAGGCTTACAAGCATGGCAAGAAAACTTGAGATGCTATCCAATGATGACTCTAGTCCATCATTTGTTGCTCCCTCATGCTCTCATGAGGAATTGGATACTGAAAATGTCACAAATCTTGTACCAAAATAAACTAATGTAGAAGTATACAATCTTGATATGAATCCCCTAGAAATTAAACACACTCATTCTCTAAATAGTGATTCTACTTCGATGAATCAAAAAAGGATGAAAAAAGAAGTTGAAAGAGAAGAAGAGAGAATTGAAAAGGAAAAAGAGGAATTTGGAAGAAAAGGAGAAGAGATAATTATAGAGGATGTTGATACTAGAAAATAAGAAGAGAACTATGAGCAAGAAATAGGTGAAGTACCAGTAATAGGGACATCTGAGAAAAGAGAAGGAACTACTAACAACTCCACTGGTACCTACTCCAATGACACGTTGAAGAATTTACTCACCTCACCACTCATGATTTGGCCCATGACCTCTTCCAAGCTAATTCTTTACTTTGAGAAGATCAATCCTTTTTAGCAATTTCAAATTAGTGAGTCCATTCAAGCTTCGACCAAACTTGAAATATTTAAAGAGTTAGAGGAAAAATATCATCTGATTGAAGAGACTATTGTTGCTCTTCAAAGTATTATTCTTGAATGTGATATAGATCAGTCCAGAAGCAACATGGATAAATGTAGAACACTTGTTAATGTTGTGAAGGAATTCTCTACCTGTATGAATGAGAAGCTCCACATGGAAAAGGAAGCCAAAAGGAGTAAGCTCCTGCAGGAATTAAAATATCATTGTGTAAACGCCTTCTCCAACATTAATTAGCTAATAAGGGAAGGCCAAGACCTTCTTGAGGAAGACAATTCTTTGTATTTGTACAAAATATAGTGGCCAGATGCCACAACCATCATTAGAAAATAACTTGACTCAATTGAGTCAATAATCCAGTAGGCATATCATTATTTTAAGTTGTCTGAAGATTTATTCGGATCTAGGAGATCCTCAATTAAGGAATTGCACAAAAGGTAATTTGAACTACAAAAACAATGGGACATCATCTTGCCCTTAAGAAGTCTATGGGAGATGTGTATAGATAGAATTTCACTGATGAATTATGCCCTCCTGAAGGTACAATAGGAAACTCTCTTTGATCCTTGCTTCATTGAAGAAGGAGAATCTCTCCTTGCATCCATTCAAATTCATGTACAAATTTTAACCAAAGAAATCTTACAATGGAATGATAATAAGGGTAAGTGGGTCACCCACATTCAGAAAATCAAGTATTCTTTCTCTAATGGTGCATCAGGCGCATCCTAAGGTTTTCATCTTGAACCCCTTTCTTATTGATGTCAAAAGGGGAGAAACATAAGTAAAAGAATGTTTTTTTGAAAAATAACAAAAATAAAGATAGTCATCTTAGGGGGAGTTCCAAAGTTTGTTTTTGGAGCCTTCGACATTTCAGGATTTTGAATTTTGTTTTCCATCAACAAAAAAGGGGGAGATTGTTGATATTTGTCACTGATGGCATTGATTGGTCAAGTAATCCTATCTCTAGTGCTCATACCTCTAGCTTATCTGTTGATCTGGTAGCGTCGTTATCGACACATATTCTAGTATATGACATGATTTACGAAAGTATGGTTTTGGTCTGGGCCCATTCAGTATAGCATGGGATATCATTTTTACACCTATACCAACATCTCCAACACTGTGATGCAAGTCTACTAGTGGAGAAGTGGATCCAATATATATATACATGAAGCGAAAAAACGGAAGTAGTACTCTTTAGATGTGATATATGATAGCGATTCGTTGATATTATCTTGTGAACTAATGTATGTGCATTGTAGTAGCTTAGTATAGTGTTTGTATAGAAGAATTTTTTATGCTTCAGTGAGAACTGTATTCATGCATATGCAGATGTAATTATAGCAATTCAGTTTTGTAATACATACTCTGGTAGAAAGTCATCTGTCAGCTATAATAGATGGTTTTTTGTACTTTGGGCAGTGAGCCCATTGGGAGTGAGCCAACAAATAGTGAGCCACTCGACAATGATCCAACTTGAGAGTAAGCCACCCATGTATTCTATAACTAGTTACTTAATACTTGAGAGTTAACCCTCTCCGTAGTTTTTACCATCTTGGGTTTCCACGATAAAAATTTTGGTGTTATGCGGTGTTGCATTATATTTTTTATTGTTCAGTAATTTAACTATGTTATGTGGACAACTATTTAAAGCTTTTAATATTTTTAGAGTAATATTGATTCACCCCTCCCCTCTGAGTATTTCAGATGTTCAATAGGAAGATGGAGAGAGAAAGAGCTATATAAGGGTAGGTTGGATAGAGAGAAGTAGAGAGAGAAGATTGGTGGAAGAGAGAGAGGAGGGAGGGAGAGGTAAAGAGGGATAGTTAAGATAGATAGAAGGAGAGAGAGAGGTAAGTAGAGAGAGGGAGAGGAGAGATAGAAAGAGAGGGGAGGGAAGGAGAGAGGAGAGATAGAAAGAGGGGGAGGGAGGGAGAGATAGAGAGAGGGAGGAAAAGGTAGGGAGAGTGAGTGAAAGGGGAAGGAGAGAGATAGATAGGAAAGGTAGGGAGATAGAGAGCTGAGATAGAGAGAGTAGAGAGGGAAGGAGAGAGATAGAGAGGTGAAAAAGAGATGTGATAGAGATATGTGATAGAGAGAGAAGTAGATAGGGAAGAAGGTAGAGATACTAAGAGAGAGAAGGAGGGAGGGAGGGAGAAATAAATATGTATAAAGGGATAGGTGGATAGAGATAAGTAGAGAGGGAAGGAGAGATAAATGAGAGAGAAACAAAGAGAGGTAGGTAGAGAGAGTGAGGGGGAGATAAAGATAAGTATAGAGGGAAGGAGAGAGGGAGGAAGAGTTAGGGAGGGAGGGAGATAGGTGAGAGAGATGGAAGGATAAGTAGGGAGAGAGAAGTGAGATAGAGAGTAGAGAGGGAGATATAGGTAGAGAGAGGGTTGAGATAGAGAGAGGGAGATGGAGGGATAAGTAGGGAGAGCAAGGTGAGATAAGAGAGAAAGGGAGTAGAGGGGGAGATATAGGTAGAGAGAGGGAGAGGAGAGAGAGACAAAAATGAAAGATAGAAAGAGGGGGGAGGGAAAAAGGACTAATAGAGATATAAAGAGAGAGAGTAGAGAGGGAAGGAGAGAGAGGAAGGGGGAGAAGTGAGAGAGAGTAGAGAGAGAAGGAAGAAGGCAGAGAGATTGAGAGAGGAGGGAGGGAGGGAAAAAGAATGAGATATAGAGGGATAGGTAGGAAGAGAGAGGGAGGGGGAGATAGAGAGAAGTAGAGAGGGAAGGAGAGGTAGGTAGGGGGAGAGGTGAGAGAGAGGTGAGATAAAGAGAGAAGGGATAGGTAGGTAGAGAGAGATGGGGGGAGAGGTAAGGATAGGTAGGTAGGGAGGGAGAGAGGTGATATAGAGAGA
>CM021104.1:569347092-569375904 GCA_007115665.2 Sequoiadendron giganteum
ATATGGGTAGGTTAGATAGAGAGTAGAGAGTGAAGGTTGGTGGAAGTAAGAGAGAGAGAGGAGGGAGGGAAAGGTATATAGGGATAGTTGATATAGATAAAAGGAAAGAGAGGGAGAGAGAGAGACAAACAAACAGACAGATAGATAGACAAACAAAGATAGATACAAAGATAGAGAGAGAGACAAAGATAGATAGAGAGAGATAGAGAGACAAATATATATATATCAAGAGAGAGAGGGAGGGAAGGAGAGGGAGGAAGAGAGAAAGATGAGGGAGGGAGAGAGAAAGAGGGGGGAGGGAGGGAGAGGTAGGGATCTAGAGATTTGAGATAGAGAGAGGGAGGGAGGGAGAAGTGAAAGAGAGAAGAGAGAGGATGAATGGAGAGAGGGAGTGGAGGAGAGGGAGAGAAAGAGGCAGAGGAAGGATAGATGGAGGGAGATGGATAGAGGGGTGAGAGAGAAATAGAGAGGAAAGAGGGAGGGAGATAGAGAGAAGAGAAGGTGGACAAATGGAGAGTGGATAGAGAGATATGGATGGAGAGAATGAGAGATAGGTAGAGGGAGGGGAGATAGATAATTAGAGAGTGGAAGGAGATGGGGAGGATGGAGGAATGAGAGAAAGGAGAGAGAGAATATAGATGTAGGTAGAGGGATGGGAGGAGCACATAGGAAGGAAGGAGAGGTAAGGAGGGAGAGAGGGGAGATATAAAGAGTATGGAGGGAGATAGAGAGAATGAGGGGAGGGGAGAGAATGAAGAAGGAAGGTAGATATATGGAGAGGGGAACAAGGGAGGGAATGGAGGAAAGAGAGAGTGGAAGGTGGAAGAGAGAGAGGGAGGGAAGGAAGGAAGGAAAGAGAGAGAGATAGAGAGAGAGATAGAGATAGCGACAGAGAGACAGAGAGATGGAGATAGATAAATAGAGATAGCAATAGAGACAAAGATAAAAATAGAGATAGACAAAGAGAGACGGATAGAGAGATATAAATAGAGAGAGATAGAAAAATAGATAGAGAGAGAGAGATGAGAGGGTGAGAGAGAGAGATAAATATAGGGGAGGGAGAGAGAAAGAGAGGTGAGGGAGGGAGAGGTAGGGAGAGAGAGTTGAGATAGAGAGAGTGAGGGGGGATAAGTGAAAGAGAGTAGAGAGAGGAGGAATGTGGAGAGATTGAGAGATGGGAGGGGGAGAGAGAGGGAGAAAGAAAGAGGTATAAAGGGATAGGTAGGTAGAAAAAAGGAGAGAAGGAATGAGAGATGGATGGAGATGAAAGGATAGAGAGAGAAATAGAGAGAGAGGTAGGTAGAGAGTGGGAGGGGGAGATAGAGAGAAGTAGAGAGGGAAGGTGAGATGAATGGAGAGGTAGGGATAGAGGGAGAGATATGTATGGAGAGATAAATCTGAGAGAGATTAATAGAGAGAGGTAGCTAGAGAGGGAGGGGTAGATAGAGATAATTAGAGAGGGAAGGAGAGATGTAGGGAGTGGTAGGGATAGAGGGAGAGATGTGGATGGAGAGAGAAAGGTGTGTGAGAGAGAGTAATAGAGATATAGGTAGAGAGAGGGAGGGGAGTTAGAGAGGAGCATAGAGGGATGAAGATATGGAAGGAGAGGTAGGAAGGGAGGGAGAGGGAGGTTAGATAGAGAGAGTATGGAGGGAGGGATATCTAGGGAGAGAGAGGTGAGATATAGAGAAAGAGAGTAGAGAGGGGAGAGGAGAGAGAGAAAGGTAAGAAGGAAGGTAGAGATATTGAGAGAGGGAAGGAGGGAGGGAGGGATGGAGAGAGAAAGAGGTATATGGGTAGGTTAGATAGAGATTAGAGAGTGAAGGTTGGTGGAAGTAAGAGAGAGAGAGGAGGGAGGGAAAGGTAAATAGGGATAGTTTAGATAAATAGGAGAGAGAGAGAGGGAGCTAGAGAGAGGGAGATGAGAGATAGAAAGAGGGGAAGAAGAGAGAGAGGAGAGATAGAAATAAGGGGGAGGGAGGGAGATATAGAGAGAGAGGGAGAGAAAGGTAGGGAGAGATAGAGAGTTGAGATAGAGAGAGTAGAGAGGGAAGGAGAGATAGATATAGAGAGGTAATATAGAGAGGTAATAGAGTGAAGTAGAGAGGGAATAAGGTGGAAATATTTGAGAGAGGGAAGGAGGGAGGGAGGGAGTGAGAAAGAAATATGTATAGAAGGATAGGTAGGTAGAGATTTAGAGAGGGAAGGAGAGATAAAGGAGAGGTAGGTAGAGGAAGGGATGGAGAGATAAAGATAACTATAGAGGAATAGGTATGGAGGGAGGGAGAGAGAGGTGAGAGAGGGAGGGAGGGATACATAGGTACAGAGGTGAAATACACAGAAAGAGAGTAGAGAGGGAAGGGGAGAGAGAGATATGTGATAGAGAGAATTAGAGAGGTAATGAGCAAGGTGGAGATATTGAGAGAGTGAAGGAGGGAGGGAGGGAGAGAGAAAGAGTTATATAGGGATAGGTTAGATAGCATTTTTTTCAATTGTTGTAAATTTTCTCAAAAAAGTGAAATGTTATGAAATATTTCCTTGATGTTGCAAAAGTCTCCTCTAGAGGTTTGTGATGGAACCAGAATGTAGATTCGTCATGGGTTTTTCAAGAGGCAATGATTGATCTGGTACACATGATCTAAAGATGTTTACTCTACTCAGGAATGTATTATTGGTTCTCTTGGCTTGTATTAGGGTTTGAAAATAAACCCTAAGGTTCATAGTCATGGTGGATGAACAAATGTTATGTTTTTATGTTGACTTGTTACTAGCAGTTTTCGGTTGCTTAAGTAACAAATTAAGGGAATTAAAGTCATCAGAGCAACCAACCCCCTTTCCTTGCAAAATGACCCAATAATATTCCATGACTATAATATTTCCTAAGTTATGAGCATAATATTTGTCCTCATCTTGATCAATAGTTATGGTTGAGGCTTGAAGATCAATGACCTCCTTGCTTCCCCATTATATTTGTGGTGGGTGCTCATCTAGCCCCGTAGGATAACAGGAAATGGTAGAGTTTGATTATAAAGGATCAGACGGTGCTCACAATGTATATGCTGGGACTAGATAAAGAGGAAGGTGACATGAATGAATGGTGATATGTATAAAAGTGGATGTTAATGATTGATCGATATCCCAATTCACATGTAAGTTGTAAATTGCATGACATTGACAAAGATGATAGGTGGCATTAGTAGCCCACTAAATATTTGGTGGGTCTACACCTAGCTCCATGAGATAGCATGCTTGTGATGTGTTTCATGGTGGACCCTACACTCAATAAGTTATTTATGGTGAAGATTGATGTCTTGATGGACCCCGTGCTCAGTAAGCTATGTATTGATGATGGTTATTAAAGCAGATCTCTAATTTGACAGCCGTATTTTAAAGATGGGAAATAAATCTGAATCGACAGATTGTGGAACAAAAAGTAGTAGATCAATGGCTCATATTAAAACTAATAGTTCTCAATGGCTACTATAGTGTGAACAAAGGTTTTGACTTCAAACTAACTCAAGGAGTGAATTCAATTGGCCCAATTGCTCCAACTACTAGTTTTATTGGTGATGGGATGATCAAATCGCTAACATGGATATGTAGGCAACAAAAAAAAAAATCATAATTCGACAGAGAGAACATGAATTAAATGATATTGAAACCCTAGCTTTTTTAGTATGCTCAAAATAAAAAATATTTGATTCTAGTAAGTGAATGTTTGTCTTGATGATTTGACGGCATGTACGAGGGAATAAATATCAAACCCTAGTAGAAGACCTATATAATGTGCATATCTCAAGGTAGATGTTGCAAGTCGATGATGAACAAAATAAGGGAAAATAAAAAGTTGGATAAGTGTAGAAGAAGACGGATTGAATGTACATTGTAGGTGGGTGTTTTGAGTCTCTAGAGGCAGACATAGAATGAACTAAAGAAAAATAGGGGAATGAATTATAGGGAGTGTGCATGATCTCTAAGGTCGATAGAGAATGGAGTAATAGAAAAGGTGGAACAAAATTGAGTATTGTATTTGTGAGTCTTTTGAAGTGGACAAAGAATGCACTAAAATAAATAGGGATAGTGCAAAAGTGTTGTGGATGAGTAGAACCCCAAAAAAAGTAGAAATACTTAATCAGGGTTTATCTCCAAGAGGATAGAAAAGAAGGTACAAAGAAAAGAATCAGGTTGTAGAAATTACAATAAGGGATTAAGTAGTTGTAAATTAGGTTGCAACATTAAACTATGTTCTATTGATCAAGTTGTAATATCTTATCTTATTAATTTGATTAGTGGGTTCCATCAAATAACTCGATCGGTACTCAAAAGTAGGGAGTGGGTGCTTCCTTAGAGTGGGTGCTCCTAAAACTATGGCATTGTTTTCTCCTTAGGGTTGGTGCCCTTAAAATTTGTAATAAAAGTATTTGATTATGAGGCTGGATTAGGACAATAGATCCTAGCAACATTTCTTACTATTGTTTTTCCCATATTGGGTTTTCCATGTACATATTTTTTTATGTTTGTGAATGTTAAGTTTTAATCTACACATAAAGGGCATAAGGAATTAATCTACAAATAGTTGTGAGGGATAAAATTTAAAGTGTCCTACTGATTCACCCCCCTCTTAGTACATATTTGTGTTTCAACAATTGGTATCAGATCATAGGTTCCCAAGGAGAAGCTTAATCAACTCAGGTAGATCTTGGTAAAGTGAAAATAATGACTAATCAAGAAGGTTCTTCCATAAACAATGCACCTCAGTTTGATGGATCAGATTATGCTTTCTGGAGCATTTTGATGGATACTTATTTGGGATCCCTAATATTTGATTTTTAGATGTTTGTGAAAAATAATTATATTCCTCCTATTGCTCCTCCCACTGATGCTACAAGAAAGAAGGATTATGAGAAAAATTTCAAAGTAAAGAATGATATTATTTTTAGTTTGACAATTTCATTGTTTGTCAAAGTGATTGATTGTCAAAATTCACATGATGTCTCAGACAAGTCGAGAAATATTTATGAAGGGGATGACAAGGTAAAGCTAGAAAAGTTACAAATTCTTAGAGCTAAGTTTGAAGGTTTGAAGATGAGTGTGGAAGAAAATATTGTAGACTATCTTTTGAAAGTTGAAGAGGTTGTAAAATCCATTAGAGGATTAAAATAAGAAGTAAAAGAAACAATAATTTTGCAAAAATTTATAAGGTCAATGACAAACAAGTATGACCCCAAGATTTCTGCAATAGAATAAGGAAGAGAAGTAGATAAACTCACTCTTGATGAGCTACATGGAATATTTATTGCATATGAAGTGAGAATGGGAGATGCAGAGCCTTCCAAAAGAGAAGTTGCATTCAAAGCTATGAAAAAGGAGAAGGATGAAGCACCTAAGAAAGGAAAGGCAGAAGCATCTTCATTTAGGCATGAAGAGACCGATGAGGAAGAAGAAAAATTCATCAAAAGGCTAAGAAGAGGATTTGACAAATATAGAGATAAGTGACCCTTCAAGTGCTTTGACAATGGTAAAATAGGAAAATTTTCTTTTAAATGTTCCTACACTAAGGAGGATAACCTTGAACAAGAAGGAGACTATAAGATGAAGAAACCTTAGTAGCCTAAAAAGAGGAGCTTTGGAAAGAAGAAAAAGATCTTGTATATTCAAGAAGAAAGTGACTCGTTTGACGCTAGTGATAGTTCAAATGATGAACAAGGTTGTTCTTTGGTAATAGAGGAGGAAGAAGAAGAATTTCTCTTCATGGCCAAATTGTTTGCAAAACAATAGCATGGTATGGGTAAAAATATTTGTGAAAAAGAAGCTGAAATAGATCTTGAAGGAGAAATCATCACTACCTTAGAAAAAATTGACAACTTAAGAGAGGAGTTTGAAGACCTGAAAAAGGAAAATAAGTGTTTAAAGGAGACTAAAAAAGTAGAAAAATATCTTGAGGATTTAAATTAGATGATAGTAAGTCTGAAAATTCAAGTGGAGGAAGCTAAATGAATGGAAGAAGTGATCAAATCCAATTTGGAGTTTGAAGTGGAAAAATGTATGAAGCTTGCAGAGAAAGTAGTTGCCTTGAGAAAAGATTTGGAGAAATCCAGAGAGCAGATTGAAAAAGGCTTGAAGATGAAAGGAGGCTCAAAGATCCTTGATGGATTATTGAACACACAAAAGCTTGCTAATAAAGAAAAGTTAGGCTTAGGGCCTGAGAAAGGAAAGAGTTCCTTTATCAATGATTCTATAAAACTCTATGAAAGATTTAAGGCAAAAGAAAAATCTGACTTAGATATTGAGAAATCATGTAAAAAGGATGTCTTTGGAGAGGAAAAGAATCCTGTTGAAGTAAATAAATCTGATGAAGAAAATAAGCCAACTGTAGACAAGAGGAATAACCAATCAACTCTTGACCAAAAGAATAAGAAGAAAAACACAAAAATAACTAATAATGATGGATTCACAAGGGTAAGAGACCCGAAGAAGCCAAGACAAAGAAAACCCCCTCATCCTGTTCAAGAAAATTCTATGACTGGGTACTCTTCATGCTTCTAAAGGTATTGCTATACTTGTAATCAATTTGGTCATATGGATAGAGAGTGTAGACTAGTTCCTAAAAGGACTGAAAACTTTGTAAGAAAAAAATATTTTTCTCGTTTAATGGATATGAGTGTAATATGTTACAACTACAATAATTTTGGTCATATAGATAGGAATTACAGAAAAATATTCATAATACCAAATCTTCAATCTGAAACAAGAAAATCACACCACCCATAATGACAAAGAAATCTAAGGTTCCTAGGAAAGAGAGAGAGAAGAGTGAAAAGAAACCTAATAAGGTTTGGAAAGAGAAAGAGTAGAATCCCACATAATCAATGATTGCACAAACAACACTCCTGCATGTCAAAAACAAAAAATTGTGGGTAATTGATAGTGGCTACTCCAAGTATATGACTAGAGATAAAAGAAAATTCATCCAACTTAGGAAATGTAAAGAAGGATCTTTTAGTTTGGATGATAATATTGCTATGAAGATATGTGGTAAAGGAATATTGAGCATAAATGGAAAGAATCATACAAAATATGTCCTATATGTTGAAGGTTTGAAATAAAACCTTCTAAGTGTTAGCCAAATGTGTGACAATGGGTATAAGATTGTATTCAATTCAGAAGGTTGTAAGATACAAAATAATGGTAAGACAACTCCACAAGAAGTACGGACTGATAGAAATCTATATAATCTTTGTGAAGTAAAAGTTTAAAATTTCCAAATTATCCATGTAAATGAGAGTTTTTTGTGGCATAGGAGATTGGGGCATGCCAATATTGACAATCTAGTAAAAGTAAGTTCTAAAGGACTAGTTAGACATTTTCCTAAGATAACTAAGCCTTCAAATACCACATGCAAAGAATGTTAGTAGGGAAAACAAAAAAGGGTTAAGTTTCAAACAAAGTATTATTCAACTATGAAAACCCTTGCAATTAGTTCATATTGATTGGTGTCGTCCCACAAGGACAATGGGATTGAAAGCTGAAAAATATTTCATGTTGCTAATTGATGACTATACTAGAATGGCATGGGCAACTTTACTGAAGGAAAAGTTAGAAGCATTTGAAAAGTTTAAGATATTCAAAAAGATGGTTGAGAAGGAGATTGGGAGAAGAATAAAATTATTAAGATTAGATAGAGGTGGATAATTCACTTCAAGTGAATTCATTTCATATTGTGAAAAACATGGAAATAAGAGGCAATACTCTACACCTAGAACTCCACAACAAAATGTAGTCGAAAGAAGGAATAGAATGGTCAAAGATATGGCTAGAGAAATTTCGAGTGAGTCCAAATTGGTAGATACATTTTGGAGAGAAGTAGTCCACACTCTAGTTTACATTCAGAATAGAGCTCAAATAAGAGAAAATAGTGATAAGACTCCATATGAACTGTGCTATGGAAAGCTTGCATCTGTCAAGTATTTCAAGGTATTTGGCAGAAAATTCTACATAAAGAGAGAAGATGAAAACTTAGGAAGCTTTGATTCTAGATATAATGAAGGAATATTTCTAGGATATTCCACCCAAAGTAAAACTTACAAGTGTTACAATAGGCAACTACACAAGATTGTAGAAAGTATCAATGTCACAGTTGATGAAGATGTAAATCATGTTAAGACCAACATAAATAACTTTGAAGTTGAATTGGATTATGAAGAAGATGTTGCAAATGAGGAAGAAGAATTTGAGGAAGAGGTTGAATGATCACCTGCAAAGTATGTGCAAAAATATCACCCTATAGATCAGATTATTGTTGATAAAAATGAAGGTTTTCAAACAGGAAGAAGACTTGCAAAGAACAAGGAGCAAGTAAAATTTTCTCTCCTATCACAAATGAACCAAATTGTTTTTTGGAAGCTAGAAAGGATGAGATCTAGATAAAT
Source organism: Sequoiadendron giganteum (assembly GCA_007115665.2). Lineage (NCBI taxonomy): Eukaryota > Viridiplantae > Streptophyta > Pinopsida > Cupressales > Cupressaceae > Sequoiadendron > Sequoiadendron giganteum. The sequence continues at coordinate 569,355,522 of CM021104.1, forward strand.
GCAATGGAAGAAGAGCTCAATCAGATTGAGAAGAACAAGACATGGGAATTGGTTCCTAGAACCCCAAGAAAAAATGTAATTGGCACTAAATGGGTGTTCAGAAATAAACTCAATGATAATGTAGTTTTTGTAAGGAATAAAGAAAGATTGGTGTGTGAGGCTTATGCACAAGTTTAAGGGATTGATTTTGAAGAAACATTTGCACTTGTTACAATTTTTGAAGCAATAAGAATGTTTCTTGTATTTTCAATTTATAAAGGATTTAAAGTATATTAGATGGATGTTAAATCTACATTTTTGAATGGAAAACTTGAAGAAGAAATATATGTAGAACAACTAGAGGGGTTTCAACTATCAAAAGAGGAATATTATTTTTGTAGATTGAGAAAATCATTGTATGGTAGATAAAGCAACTACCTAGAGAATGGTATTTAAGATTGGACCAGTACCTACAATAATAAGGATTCAAGAAAGGATTTGTAGATAGTAATTTGTATTTTAAGTCTAAAGGTGAGGACATAATCATTGTTGTTTTTTATGTGGATGACATCATATTTGGTGGCAACAATGACAAAAGGTGTAAAGTGTTTACTACTCACATGCAGGATAAATTTTGAGATGTCAATGCTAGGAGAATTATCATTTTTCCTTGGTTTACAAATTGCATAAATTGGTGATGGGATATTTATATCTCAAACTCAGTATGTTAAGTAAATGCTTAAAAATTTTGGGATGGAAGATAGTAGACCAGTCAGTACTCCCATGATAACTAGTTGTACAAAATTGAGAAAATGAAATGAGTCCTTGGATGCAAATCAGATAGTGTATAGGTCAATGATAGGAAGCTTGTTGTATTTAATTACATCAAGGATAGATATAATACAAGAAGTATGTGTGGTGGCAAGATTTCAGGCTGCTCCTAAGGAGTCTCATGTCGATGTAGTAAAGAGAATCTTTAGATATATTAAAATAATTGTTGACTATGGACTATTGTATCCCAAAAGAAAAGACTTTACCTTAGCAACACATATAGATGTTGATTGGGCAGGAAGTGTATATGATAGTAAAAGAACCAATGGTGGAGCATTCTTTTTGGGTGACAAAATTGTGTCCTAAATGAGAAAAAGGCAAGAATCAGTCACCTTATCTATAGAGAAGTAGAGTATGTAGCAATGACAACATGTTGTACTCGGGTATTATGGATTAAACAAACTCTAAAGGACATTAAAGTTGAGTACAATAACCCTATCTCTATTGTTTGTGATAATTCAAGTACAATAAACATCTCAAAGAATCTAGTGATGCACTTGAGGAAAAAGCACATATGAGTAAGGTATCACTTCATTAGAGAGAAGGTTGTAGATTAGGAAATTGGCATGGAATATGTACCCACCAAAGAACAAGTTGTTGACATATTCACTAAGCCTCTTTCCAAAGACCAATTTGAATATTTGAGGCAAAAATTAGGAGTAATTTCTCCCACATCACATCACTAAATCTTAGTGATTGGGCATGAGTCTAGGGGGAGATTCATTTTTATTCTATTCATCCCTAGAAATGGAAGTATAGATCAAGTCAAGTGAACATGCTTTACAAATTTCTAACGACTTGGTATTTGTAGATTCAAAGGGGGAGAATATTCATAGGGGGAGCAAGTGTGTAGGTCTTGAGTCTGACCCTTTGCCATTGATGTCAAAGGGGGATAAATTGTGATAATTCTCAAAACGGAGATAGGGAGAAATTGTGCAAATTCTCAATATAGTCAAAGAAAATGTTGCAAATAATTGGTACGGAGCAATGAAATGGATTACTTAGCACACAACCCAAACTGAAACATCTATAGTTGGTATCAACCTATTATTTTTAGGTTGAGCATTAGGTTTTTCCATCAATGCCAAAAGGGAAGATTGTTGGTAATTTGATTTTCATTGATGTCAAAGGAGAGACCAAAGGTGAAATGTATCAAATGCTAGAAGAATTTGTGAAGTCTAATGATGAAGGAGAATATTTTTAAATTATTGAAAAGTTGCTCAAAAATTTGAAATTTTGTCATGCAAATTTCCTTGATGTTGCGAAAGTCTCTTATGGAGGTTTGTAGTGGAACCTGAATGTAGACTAGTCATGGGTTTTTTGAGAGGATTTGATTGATCTAGTCAAAAATATTTGAAGGTGTTTACTCTTCTCATGAATGGATTATTGGTGCTCTTGGCCAATATTAGGGTTTATAGATAAACCCTAAGGTTCATAGTCATTACAGATAAAAAAATGTTATGTTTTTATGTTGACTAGTTACTGGTGGTTTCCAGTAGCTTAAGTAACACCTTAAGCCATTAAGGTCATTAGAGAAACTAATCCCCTTTCCTTGCAATACCAGCCTAAAAAATATTTTGAAACTATAATATTTAGTAAGGCATGAGTGAAATATTTTTGCTCAACTTGATCGATGGTTGTGGTTGAGGCTTGAAGATCAATGACCTCCCAACTTCCCCATTACGTTTTTGGTGGGTCCCCATCTAGCCTCATGGGATAGAAAGCAATAGTGGAGATAGAGCTAAAAGATCAGATGGTGTCCACAATGTATATGGTGGGACTGGATAAAGAGGAAGGTGACAAGAGTGAATGGTGACCAGTAGATAGGTGGAGGAGAATGATTGATCGATATGGCTATTCACATCTCTATTGTAAATTGCACGATATTGACAAAGATGATAGGTGGAATTTTCCTAGCATTTGGTAGGCCTGTGTCTAGCTTCGTGAGATAGTGGGCTTGTGATGCATGTCTTGGTGGACCCCAAACTCAGTAAGCTACGTATAGTGAATATTGACGATGCTTATTAAAGAAGATCTCTAATCTAATGGTTTGATTTTAAAGATGGGTGATAGATGCGAATCAGTGGATCATGGTGAGAAAAGTAGTAGATCAATGAATCAGAGTTAAATTGAGAGTTCTCAATGGCTACGATAGTGTGAGCGAGGGTTTTGATTGCAAACTGACTCAGGGAGAAAATTCAATTGGGCCAACTTCTCTAGCTACTATTTTTATTAGTGATGGGATGATTAGATAGGTGACATGGATATGTAGACAGTTGAGAATCAGATCATGATCCAATACAGAGAACATGAATTAAATGAGATTGAAACCCTAACTTTTTAGTATGCCAAAAATAAAAAATCTCTGATTATGGTAAGTGAATGTATGGCTCGATGATCTGATGGCATGTATGAGGGAATAAATATCAAACCCTAACAAAATATTTGTACAATGTGCATATCTCAAGGCAGATGTTGTAGATTGTTGATAAAAAAATTAAGGGAAAATCAGAAGTTGGCTAAGTGTAGAAGAAGAAATATTTAACATATGTTATAGGTGGGTGTTTTGAGTCTCTAGAGGTAGACAAAGAATGAACTAAAGAAAAAGAGAGGAAAGAACTACAAAGGTTGTGCATGATCTCTGAGGTGAACAAATAATGCGCTTATAGAAAGGTGCAACAAAGCCGAGTATTGTATATGTGAGTCTTTTGAAGTGGACAAAGAATGCAATAAAATAAATAAGAAGAGTGTAGAAGTGTTGTGAATGAGTAGAACACAAAAAAAAGTAGAAAGACTTAATCAGGGTTTATCTACAAGAGCATAAAAAATATGGTATAGAGCAAAGAATCAAGTTGCAGACACTATAACAAGGTGTTGAGAAATTGCAAATTAGGTTGAAACATTGAATTGTGTTCTATTGAACAAATTGTAATATCTTATCTTATAATTATGATTGGTAGGTGCCATCATATAACTCAGTGGGTGCTTCCTTAGAGTGGGTGATCCTAAGACTAGGGTATTGGTGTCTCCTTAGGATTTGTTCCCTTAAACATTGTAATAGAAATATTTGATTGTGAGGTTGGATTATGATAGTATATCCAAGCAACATTTATCACTATGGTTTTTCCAATCTTCGTTTCTCCACATACATCTTGTGTTATGTGTGTGCATGTTAAATTTTAATCTACACGTCAAGGGTATAAGGAATTAATCTACATTTAGCTTTGAGGGATAAAATTTAAAGTGTTCTATTGATTCACCCGCTCTCTCAGTAGATAATTGTGTTCCAATATGAAGTACTTCATTTGGCTAGTGCAAAATTTGGCACTCACCAAATGATATAGTTCATTTGGCAAGAAACAAATTTGGCTCTCACCAAATTAATTGCATTGGGAAATACCAACCCAAAGGGTTGGATTTTTCGTTGGGCATCCAACCCAAAGGGGTGGACAACCATTTGATGCCAAGGATCTGATTTTGTAAAAGGGTAACAAAATATCTCATATTTTTGGTTGTACTACCTATCAAGTTTATATGTCTTTCAATGCAAGTTTATAAAAATATCGTGATAACATTATGCTCTCTCTTACCTCCATAACCATATAATGTTTTTTAATATTTTGATTATGTTAAGGTTTTAATCCATCAATTCTCTTGTTAGTGCCTTTTTCTTTTTCAAAAACCAACATGTGCTAATTTTAGGATATATTTTTACTTGTTCATCAAATTTTGAAAAAATATATATTTTTATAAACTAGACTCCATTCTCCACATAATGAAAAAAAATTATTTTCAATTAGTTTTCAAAGAAAATATGGGGGGGCATGCTCAAATTTTGGCTTTTCAAGATGTGTCCACTTTGAAAATTCATAAAATATTATATATTCATTAAAAAAACAGCCAAAAGAATGGGGGTAAACTACATGGTGTTAGCTAATTTCTCACCGTTCGGATTTTTGAAATTCTTAAAAAAACATTAATGAAAATGGAAGGGGCCCTCAGATGCTATGCTATTTTTTTGATAAAAACAAGACCACTTTCCCCTCCCATTTTTTAAACCCTTAATCTTCATTATTTTCAAAATAAATTAGTAGCTTAGAAAGTATAATCGGAGTAATTCAACTCTTCTTCTTGTTGCATCTTCAAATTTTGAGCGTAACTATCTTCATTTTCTTGTGAACATCAGACTTTTCTAATTTAAGAATAAAAGTTGGCATATTAATAGCCATTTTTGAGTCACAACTTGGTGCAGTTGCCCATACCTTTGTGTATACTTTCCTTTGTTATATTAAATCTTAGGATTTCTCAATACATACCAACATAACCTATCCATCATCATCAAATTCTCCTTCCTTTCCATCTATTTTCATCAAATTCTCATTCCTTTTCATCTCCTTCATCCTCTTTCATCTTTCAATTCATCTAATTATTTCTCTTAATCCCTCATCCTTCCCTTCCATTTTGAGTGTACAACTATTTTCTCTTAACCTACATGTCCTCTAAAGAGGGCATTGTATCACCTAGTCATCAATCTTTCCTTCTTCATCCTTTTCAATCCTTGAATTTGACTAGGACATAATCTTTCATCCTTGTCCTTTCTCATCAACTATGTTTTAAAATTCTTCAATACAAAACCACTTCATGATGTCATATCATTATTATGATAAAGAAAAAATAATACAGTATATTTTAATATTTATTTTGATTTGAAGCTTATAGTTTCAAACATATATATATATATATATATATTTATAAGTAATAGAATATGTAAACAATTATATGAATGCACATACATAGTTTTGTTTATATATATATAGATGTATTGTATAAAACTATACTTTATATTTTCACACTTTTTTGGGTCCTCTTATTTAAATTAGACTTAATTATGCCTTAGTAAACCTTATTTTTCATATACAAACCTAATAAATTAAATTTTCTAAAAGGGAAACCCGACAATAATTAATGCAACACATAACACTTTACCTTGAGCAATGTGTGTTCTGGGAATAGGGACTTGGGACCCAATCACCCATGGGAAAATGGGTCCACCATAGGCCTTTGAACATCAATTTAAATTATGTTTTTGGTGATATTTTAATATCTCTAAACTCAATTTTTGATGTTAGCTTGTAATGTTTAATTTTTTTGGAAATTAAGGATACATACCTATAAATACAACGTTATTTTATCAAATCAACTAGAAGCAATCTAGAATTTTTATGTGACTTCACAAGAGAAAAATCTATTGATCAAAGGAATTCAAGAGTGAATTTATCAGTGATTTATTGAAGAATTTAAGATCTCAAGCATCATGCCAAAGTCTTAAGCATCATGCATGTTTTTGGAGCTAACATTATGATGTAGGTTTCAAAGATCAAGTCAAGCATTCAAAGCATCAAATCAAACATCAAGATCAACATCCATTGAAGCCATTTTATGAAAGATCAAGATCAACATTTCATATTTCCAAAGGATTATTCAAGGGTTTGGTGAGTTGCAACATAGCACTATTCATTCATCATTCCTTTCACATTTCATTATTTCAATTCAAAGTTTAATTACCCAAATGGGATTATACCAAGGCAAACCCCCATTCACCAAAAATGAACAATTTTAACCTCTTGTGTTTGTGTTGCAGATTTTAGGTTGAAGAAGGATTGAAGATATTTTGGAGAGAAAGATTGGAAAATTTATCAAAGTTGCAAAATTTGTCATCAAATCAAAAAAACTTACCTAAGGATCTAATTTTTGACTTTTCGACACTACAACCCAAATTAAATAGAAGTTATAGATTGACATCAAAGGATCCCGAAAGGTTTTTGAAATCCCTGACAAAAGACTCATTCACCCATGGGCGAATGAGTCCTAGATAACCTCCCAAAACTACCTTTTGGTGATTGGTACACATCACTCAGACCTTCTTAGATCTACAAAAATTTAGTTATTTTTGTTAATATTGAGCTTTATATTGTTGTTTCAGGTTTATATTTTCATAATTCAGTAGATTTTCTAGTTTTTATTTTTTCTCCCAAAAGTGTTGTTTAGGCTGAAACCCCCATGGTCATGCATAAGGAAATCAGTAGATTCCCTCATTGGGTTGACTCACCTAAGGGTTTTAAGTCAATTCTTTGTGTAGATCTCATTTCCTAATGAAATAGTTAGAAATAGGTCCATCATACCCTCAAAAATCACAACCACCTATCTCCCTTTGTTTCAAAATTGGTGAACCTATTTCCTTTTATTTCATTTTGATGAACTTGACTTTGTACAACAAAATTCTAAAATTTGGAGTCCATTTAAACCCTAGATATAGGATTTGCATCTTATTTAGGGTTGTTAAATTGCTTTAGTTTGCATCTCATCTAGAGTTTTAGGTTTGCATATTTTGCATTCTTCAAAATCTGAAAAATTCAAAATATTTATTAACTTTGTAGAGTATTTACATAACATTTCATGACCAGTCACTCAAATAAGAAAACTGAATCAAAATTGTATTTCAAATTAGGTATTTTTTCTTGTCATTAGCATCATTTTACACTTACATTTAGATCCAATTTTCTTGAAATCTAAAATTGTAACTACCTGTTTGCAACCAGAATCTGAAAGTATAAGTATCAACTCAGAAATCTGTAATTTGTTTATTCAAAACCCCAAAGCAAGACCCATTCGCCCATGGGCGAATGAGTCCTTGATCAAGCTTATTTTTAAATTTTTGGGCATTAAAAACCCTCATTCTGCATTTTGTGTTTCTGTATTTAGATCTTTGTTTTAGTTTCCAGAATTTCTATTTTTTGCAATCATTTACATTAAGGTTAATTGATCAAATTTTGTGCATTGTTTAAATTCAAAATTTCATTTAAGAAAAAGGACATCATTTTTTAGGTTTTTTTTTGCATAGTATAATTAGAGCATTATCTTATTCAAAATCTAGAAATTTCTCTTTTTACATACGTGCATTGCATTTCGTAGTCTAGGGTGTTTGATTGCATTTTTCTTATTCTCCATTTTGGGTGCACCTTAGGTTTGTGAGACTTGTAGGGTAAGTGCACCAATATGTGACACAATTTAGGTGCCAAATTGAAAAAAACTCGAAATAAGCCATTTGGGGCACGCCAAATGACTTAAAAGACATTTGGCGCACACCAAATGGCTTATTTGATATAAAAGCCAAAAATTGGGTTTCAAACCCTCATTTTGTCTTCAACTCGTGACTTGAGGAAGAGGATTTCAGGTCCGCAACTCACACTTGCCAAATCTCTTCCATTGTTTGCATCCTTAGCTTTCCATTTTCCATGAGGATACCACCAACACATCGGAGAGATCAAAGATTGCAAAGAGGTATGTATTTTTATTCTATTTATTTTGAATTTGATTTAGAATGAAAATTTAAATAGATTTTTTTAATAAAAATTTGTTCTAACTCTCAGGGAATGAATCTCCACCTCGAAACATTGAAAAATTAGAATCAGCCTCTCATGAAGAGCCTCCTATACAAGAAAAACTCAAAACCCTCCATCAATTCATAGGCATCCTCAAGGAACACAAGAAAATATTCAAAATTAAATTGAAAACAATAAAAGAGACATTCATCAATTAATTGCAAGATTAACCGAGCATGTCGAAACCCACCCTTATAGGAGAGGGATTGTTGAATCATTGAAGTCAATTGTAACTCATGTAGGAGAAATGAGTGAGCAAATGAATTTTTGGTCGAATAAGAGGCATGAGATGAAACAATTTTATGCTAGTGGTTTGTCATATGCAAATGTCAAAAAACTAAAAACTAGCAAAGCCGACCTGTGTGCCCTATTTCTAGACCTAAAAACCAATTAACCTTTGTCCCATGCATGCAGGAGGTTCCCCATCCATTGGTGCCACCATGAGTTAATTAAAAACAAATTTTGGGAGTGGTGGTGGATGGTATTTGACCAACCTCCATGCAATAACCATGAGGTGCCACAATACTTTTTGAGGAAACTCTATTGCGAGTTTGTCCTCAATAAAATGCCAAACTATTTTGACATCTTATATTTTTAGGGTAGAGGTGGGGGCTCCAGATACGATAGACCTGTTGCATGACATAATCCACAGTTGGCACCGAGAGCCTTGGGCAGACCTATGGTGGAGAATGTCATTGTTCCTTCCATTTTTAAGGACAGTGTGGAGGTGGACATGATGAAGTTGATTGGCTCACTTACCCAGACCATTTTATAGTGTGTGAGTCCTCTAGTAGAGCCTGGTGTGGAGGAGACGTATAGGCCCCGAGCTCCACCCCACCATTGTGGCGCTTGTGGTGTTGTTTGCATGTATGATTATCAAGGTGATCGTGATGCAGCTAAATAGCATATGTTAGTTACAGAGATGATGGCTTTCACAGATGATATTTTGAATGATACATTTGGCATTGACACTCAATTAAAATTTAGCAGGTTATTTTAATGTTGTTTATTAAAATATATTTTCAAATTTAAGAATAACTAAATTAGTATAATTTTGATATGATGAAATTTCAAGGTCACACTGTTCATGATGGATTCTCTATTCCTACAGAACCTTATACATTCTCGATGATGAGTCCATAGGTATGCAACTAGTATTAAAGATATTATTATTGCATTTCAATAGTTGAATGTTATATTTGAATTTTTATCTCATAACATGCTTCAGATTTCAAATAGTTTCCTGGTGCACCTTCTTCCTCCACACCTCACAATTCATATCCTCAAACAATGTACACTCAGGTAGCCTTTATTCATTAATGGTGTTTAAATCTATGTTAGCTAGTTTTCATAATTTTGTGTATATACAAATCTAAAACATTGATGAGAAACACAAACATTGAATTCAAGTATTCCTTGACCGTGTCACATTATGTTCTCCTAATTCACTTTTTTTTCCTTTATTCCTTCCTAATCCCTTACCATTAACATTTAATAGTTCACCCTATTTTCCATGATCCCCTCCTATCCCATCCCACTAATATCTTCTAGTCCATGCTATGTGTCATTATGTCCTACTCCCATCTTATTGTACCCACTATTATATCACCCTATATGTTCCATGATCCCCTATGTTCCTTTATATCATCCTATGTTATACAATATTTATCCACATTTCATCCTAGATAACTCTTCTCTATTATTGCTACACACATGTCAAGTTCACACTTTGTGTACTATAGTTAAACCCTAGACACCTCCTAATTCACCCTATGTTGCATCATTCCCTAATAATCACATCCCATTAACCTAAAATTTTCCACCCTATATTTTCATATCCCATCCTAGCCCATCCCATCAATCTATACTAGTCCATCCTATGTTCCATTAACCCCTTTGGTGCAGGGGCACCACTCTTTTCTATGTTTCTTCATTAAGTGTTTAATAGTGCTGCAGGAGCACCCATGAGTCTAAGGGACATAGAATCATTTTTTATGTTTCGTTTCTTTTTTTAATGTTGGAATAAGGTCTCGTGGACCATTTCATTTCTTTGTAATAGGTCTCCTAGGGATTTGGTGGATGTTTGGTCTTGATGACCAACTTTTTGTACAAACAAGGTCTCCATCCTCCTTTGTAAGTCTAGTGCATTTTGGAAAATTAAGCAAAAAGTATGCCTTGATGTAGCTAGACACCTGAAGGGAGTCATATTTTTTATTTTGAGGAGTTTTGGATGCCTTTCACACAATTTGGAGGTATCTTTGTAGTCGGGTTGGTGAAAGTTGGCTAAATTGCCTTAATTAGGCATTAAAGAGTAAAAAATGAAGCCTTTTTTGTGTTTCCAATGGCCAAATGATTCAAATTTCAGTTGGAGGAAGTTGTAGGAGGTTGTAAGGATTCATATATTCCTCTCTTGGTTGAGGCAAGGCTGTTCTTGAAGTTTGGAAGAAGTTTTCAATAAAGAGTTTGCTGATTTCTGTGTTTTCTTGAAGAAATTGTTGATCCCGTACTTGGTATGGTCTATACATGTTGTTTCATGCTCCAAGACTATAATGATTGGATAGGTAATTGAATATTATTTCTTTTTTCATTGGAGTGGTGAGATTCCATTGAGTATCGAGGGAGATATCTTAATTTTACTCTTGGGTGGTCTGAAAACCCTCAAAATCAGGGTTATGAGTGAATTATGGGTGTTTCTTCCATCCCCAAGTTGTAGAGTTGCTAAATCCTGGTGGGATGGAAGGTATATTCCTATACTATTATGTCCTCAATGTCTTGGATAATGGAAGGCTCATTGGAGGAAGTGTTGTGAGATTCTTGGCTTGACATCTCTATGTGGCAAGCCTAATTAACAAGCAAAAAAGTGAGTTTTGCTTGGTTTCTAGAACATCTGTTTTGGGGGGCACTTAGGAATGATGGTAACAAGTGTGGAAAACTTGTAGGATTTTTTTTTGGGATTTTGGGTGAAGGGGAGAGCCAAGATAGTCAAGACCCAAGTGTAGGTCTGTGATTTAGGCCTCTTGGAGCAATGGTAGAAAAGGTCATTGTGAGTTATGCCTTGATAGTCAAAAGGAAAGGTTTTGGAACTTTGTAGGGGTCCATGTGGGGTGTCTAAATCTATGGCTTTGATTTATTGATAGTCCTCCATGTGGTTTTTATTCTAACTGTCCTACTGGGTAAGGGCTACAAGCCATAAGAGGGAGTGAGGTCTAAATCACCATAGTGATAGTTGTTTGTTGAAACCTAAGTGCTAGAGGGTTGTTGAACCTTGTTTTGTCATAATGTGACATGATCCAAATTCTTTCAATCTTTGTGAGTGGTATAAGTTGTGAACCCTAGGTGTGTGGGGTTGATCACTTAAAGAATAATGGAGTTTATGACTCCTTGTAAGAGTATTTGAGAGAAGAATTGAATTAGATTGCCTTTGCCATCATAGTTGTGTGTTTACCTTCCTTTCCACTCTGCATCAGATAGGCAAGGTGTGTTAGAATTTTTGAGTTGAGTCCTTGAGTCTTAATAAGGTCCAATGTGACCATTCTATTGTAATTGATCAACTTTGAGGGGCTTTTGTATTCATCTTGTAAGGTTTGCAAATTATGTGGAAGGAATTCTCAAAGTTGACAAGGGGTGTCAAGGTAGATAGGATGATGTTTTCTTGATTAATTCATGATTTCTTAGTTGAATAAGTTCTCATTAGACTATTTGTAATATTTTAGGTGTTTAAGATGGTGTAGTAAAATATAAAGAGTCAAAACTTGAAAGTGCTAAATTTGTGAGTTGCATAAATGCAACAAATTTGTAATGCAATGGTCATGGGAGGTTTTAAAAGTAGTTGTAAGGTAGTTGGGTAGTTTTTTGATGAGGAGAAGATTTTAAAAATGCATGACAAGTCCTTTTGTAACGTTGGCTTGAAGTTTGAAGCATTGGCAATAAGAATATTTATGTTTTTCATCAAATTTTTGAGTTTTCTTGTCATTTGCAGGCCTGTACGAGCCCGTATAGATTCATTGTGCCATGTAAATCATTTTACTTTGTGGTGCCAGGTGTTAACAATATTTTGGATTAATTTAGAGGGAGATCCATTGTGATTTGTGTTAAATATCCTTGTTTTCCTGTGATAGGCCGAACACATTGTTCGAGGGTTTTGTAATCAAAATCATGATTTAAGGTCCCTTACACCAAATATACCTACTATAACTAGTGTAATGGGCCCTAGGGAGTCTGAGTAGGTTCTAGGTTGCATGATTAGAGCTCTGGAGAAGGAATTAAGGAGATAAACCTATTGTCTTGATGAGTTTTGTGAAGAAAAACACATGAAGATGGAGCCTTGGGTGTAAGGTTTTTGGAAACAATGAGAGTGTGGAGTTTTTTTTTCAAATTTTGAGCATATTGGGGTCAGAATATACATGTTTGAGTCAGTGGCATGGTCTGGGAGGTTGTGCAAGTGGGACTTTGAATAAACCCTCTTAACTTGGCATGAAATTGAGGGTTTTTGAGTTTGCTATATTGGAGGAGTCAACCTTGGGTGTTGATTGTGGTTTTATAGGTTTGAGGGAATAGAAAATGCAGCCCCAAGGTTTCAAGGGTTTGTGTTAAGTTTAAAGGTATATTTATTTGTAAATTTGGCCTAATTCATGGCCTACGACAATGTTGAGGATCTAATTTCAAGGGATTGGTCCAAAATAATTGTGTCTAGTTAAGAGATATGTTGTATAACTCTGAGATGGGTGTCTAAATCCATCTTTTGATTGTCAAGTGTTTTGGAAAGCATGGGAATTAAATGCCAAAAACTAATTTTACACTACTGCTAGGTTACATGGGTGAAAGTGAAAAGCTAGACTCCTAATTGTTGTCAAGATTTGAGGATTATTTGGATAACTCTAATATTCCATTTTAATCTTGTTAGATGTCTCTTGAAATGCAAGTTGTCACTTTGAATGAGTTTGAGCCTCCTCTCTGCATCACCCTTCTATTCCCATCCTATTACCCTCTCTTATTTCACCTTATGTTCCATTATCCCCTCTTGGTCTTTATATCAACATGGTACCTGAGATATTATTTCATTTGTATATTTTGAAAAGAGATAGCCCTGGTGATGTTGGTGGTATGATGGAGCATGGATTTGATGCAGTAATAGCATGTTCTGATCCATTGAGAGAGATATGGAATAGATTAGTCGATGTTACATTATATTTTCTCTTTTATGGTCTATTATAGAAAATTTTCATGATAATTTTATGTAGTTTAATTTCTATCTTCATGGTTGCTATAGGTGGTTGTCACTCCAGATCGTGGACGTGGTGATGTTCTAAATGTGCATGATGACTATATGTATGCGGTAAGTGATTATATATTTTGCTATATGCCATTGCACAATTCAATTTCTATGTTTTAACATCTTTAATTTTAATTGTATCAGTTGAAGGTCAAGAGTGAAGAGAGGAGGAATAGCAAGCATGTTTGAAAGACAAGAGAAGCAACAGTCACTCCATCCAACCAAATTTCAAAGGCAACACGGGATCTATTTCCTTCCCCTAGAGGGAAATGACTATGTATTAGTGTTGTTTGTTGTATGCCTATGTGGCATTTTGGAACATATGTTTTGTACTATCAATATATACATGATATTTTATGTCCATATGACTCCTTTGTACTAAGCCTATATGTTTTTTTTGGATATATTGTATATACTTTTATCAATATATATGACTGTATAGCCTTTCAGAAATTTTAAATAAAGAAACAATTATTTTGCTACTGCCATTCTTGAATGATGTTATCATACGTATCGTGTAAGTTGTATGTGTGAATGTTGTAGGCATGGATTTTTTTTACATCTAATGCTTAATTAATTACTGTTGAATGCTCAATAAGCCCCATCTAAAGTGTATTGTATAAATAATCTCTATTTGTGGTGGTTTGTATTCTTTGGAATGCTTCAATTACTTGTGCCTCATTTATTCACATGTATGCTTCACTTATTCACATGTATACTTCAGCTATATTGTGTGTATTCACGTATATGCTTCATGCTTCCAATGCATAGCAGCAAAAATCTTTCGAGGAAAATTTTGACAAACCAAGAGTATAATACTTTGTGAAAAAATCGAGAAAAATTGTACAACAAAAGATAAAAATAAAAAATTTAAAATTGAAAGGTATTTCCATAGCATATAGAGATATAAAGAGCAAATAAAATTATTATTTTAACTAATGAATTGTAAAAAATGGATTTTTGTAGTTTATATTCATATCATTGATTACATTGCATTGCACATCTTTCAAAGTCAAAGCATTACTTCACTTTGCATAACTAATAAGTAGATGCTGATATATGACCAAATTTCAATTACAATATAGTTATGCAATTTCTTCACATTGCATAACACATAACTAGGAGTAGCTTCCAATTGCATTTTCTTATCATGGCATTCTATGAGACCGAATTTCTTTGAGGTATTTTTTCAAATATTTCCCTGCCTTGTCTATGTTACCACATTTTTCATACATGTCTACCGAAGCATCTTCTCAAACAGTTCACTACCTTGTTGCTATGGGTAAAAGCCTAAATAAGGTGATTTTGAACAAGCTATGGATGCTTTGAAAAAATATATCAAAAGCATAATAGTAAGAAATAGCATAGACAAGGCAATGAACTATTTGAAAAAATGCATCAAATAAATGTGGTGATGGAATGCCATGAAAAAACATAGACAAGGCTGTGAATTAGTTCAAAAGATGCCTCAAATAAATGTGGTCTCATGGTGACAGAATGCCTATAAAGTCATTTTTACACACTCAACTACTTGCATTTGACAATTTTTTCTCCAAGCGAGAAATCACCAACAATGGGAAAAGGTCTCTGAGATAGAGAAAACCAAGAGAGGTTATTGTAGAGGGGCCCAACATGATCCCATAGGCTCAAAAAAGAAGTTTCTAAGCATCGTGGTGTCTGAATATGAACATGTTGAAGTTCACAACCATTTTGTAGTTTGGACCTTTAAGGGATCGATCCGGTTGAACGTAGCTCAGAGTGATTTTGTGTGTTTGGGTGCGAAAGAGGACCATGCCTAGAGTAAAACCTCTTATTCAAAATTGTTGGAATAGTTTGTTTGGTCACACGAGCTGCAGAAAAAAAGTTGCACCACTTTGCAACTTTCAACAACTTGCATTTGACAACTTTTTCCCCAAGTAAAAATTAGCCACCATGGGAAAAGGCCTCCAAGATAGCAAAAACCAAGAGAGTTTATTGTAGAGGGGCCCAACATGATCTAGTAGGATCAGATGAGAAGTTTCTAAGCATCACGGTGTCCAAGTAACAACATGCTAAAATTTGCAGCCATTTTGCACTTTGGACCCTTAAGGAATTGATCTAGTTGAATGTAGCTCAGAGTGATTCCGTGTGTTTGGGTGCAAAATAGGACTACGAATAGCATAAAAATACCTATTTGGATGCGTTGGAATAGTTTTTTTGGTCACACGAGCTACATAATGAAAGTTGCAACACTTTGCAACTTTCAACTACTTGCATTTGACAACTTTTTCACGAAATGAAAATTTGCTACCATAGGAAAACGCCTCCAAGATAGAAAAAACTGAGAGAGGTTATTGTAGATGGGCCCAACATGATCTGGTAAGATTAGACGAGAAGTTTCTAAGTGTCATGGTGTCCGAGTAATAGCATGCTGAAGTTTGCAGCCATTTTGCACTTTGGACCCTTAAGGGATCGATTTGGTTGAACGTAGCTCGAAGTGATTCCACATATTTGGGGGTGAAAGAGGACCATGAATAGCGTAAACATACCTATTCGGACATGTTGGAATAGTGTATTTGGTCACACGAGCTGCAGAACGAAAGTTGCACCACTTTGCAACTTTTAACTACTTGCATTTGACAACTTTTTCCCCAAGTGAAAATTCGTCACCATGGGAAAATGCCTCTGAGACAGATAAAACGAAGAGAGGTTATTGTAGAGGGGCCCAACATAATCTCGTAGGATCAGATGAGAAGTTTTTAAGCATCGTGGTGTCTGAGTAATAACATGTTGAAGTTCACAGCCATTGTGCACTTTGCAAGTTTAAGGGATCGATCTGGTTGAATCTAGCTTGGAATGATTCTGCGTGTTTGAGTGTGAAAGAGGACCATTCCTAGCATAAAAATACCTATTTGGATGCATTGGAATATTTCATTTGGTCACACGAGCTGCATAATGAAAGTTGCACCACTTTGCAACTTTCAACTACTTGCATTTGACAACTTTTTCCCCAAGTGAAAATTTGCCACCATAGGAAAATGCCTCCGAGATAGAGAAAACTGAGAGAGGTTATTCTATATGGGACCAACATGATCTTGTAGGATTAGAAGAGAAGTTTCTAAGCATCACGATGTCCGATTAATAACATGTTGAATTTTTCAGCGATTTTGCACTTTGGACCCTTAAGGATCGATCCGGTTGAACGTAGCTCAGAGTGATTCCACGTGTTTGGATGTGAAAGAGGACCATGCCTAGTGTAAACATACCTATTTGGATGTGTTGTAACAGTTTATTTGGTCACACGAGCTGCAGAATAAAAGTTGCACCACTTTGCAGCTTTCAACTACTTGCATTTGACAACTTTTCTCCGAGTGAAAATTCGCCACCACAGGAAAAAGGCCTCCGAGATAGCGAAAAACAAGAGATTTTAGTTTAGAGGGGCCCAACATGATCTTGTAGGATCAAACAAGAATTTTCTAAGCACTACGGTGTCCAAGTAATAGCATGCTGAAGTTCGTACCCATTTTACACTTTGGATCCTTAAGGGATCGATTTCGTTCAATGTAGGTTAGAGTGATTCCATGTGTTTGGGTGCAAAAGAGGACCATGCCTAGAGTAAAAATACCTATTTGGATGCGTTAGAACAATTCGTTTGGTCACACGAGTTGCATAAAAAAATTTGCACCATTTTGCAACTTTCAACTACTTGCATTTGACAACTTTTTCCCCAAGTGAAAATTTTCCACCATGGGAAAATTCCTCCGAGATAGAAAAAATCAATAGAGGTTATTGTAGATGGTTCCAATACAATATTGTAAGATTAGATGAGAATTTTGTAAGCATCATGGTGTCCGAGTAATAACATGCCGAAGTTTGCAGTCATTTTGCACTTTGGACCCTTGAGGGATCGATTTGGGTGAATGTAGCTCAGAGTGATTCCGCATGTTTGGGTGTGAAAGAGGACCATTCCTATTGTAAAAATACCTATTCATATGCATTGGAATGGTTTTTTTGGTCACACGAGCTGCAAAACAAAAGTTGCACCACTTTACAACTTTCAACTACTTGCATTTGATAACTTTTTCCTCAAGTGAAAATTCGCCACCACAGGA
The DNA here is from genome assembly GCA_007115665.2 of Sequoiadendron giganteum. Classification (NCBI taxonomy): domain Eukaryota; kingdom Viridiplantae; phylum Streptophyta; class Pinopsida; order Cupressales; family Cupressaceae; genus Sequoiadendron; species Sequoiadendron giganteum. The sequence goes on from CM021104.1 coordinate 569,373,137, forward strand.
AAATTCTTCTGAGATAGAAAAAATCAAGAGAGGTTATTTTAGAGGGGCCTAACATGATCTCGTAGGATCAGACGAGAAGTTTCTAAGCATCACGATGTCTGAGTAATCGTATGTTGAAGTTCACAACCATTTTGCACTTTGGACCCTTAAGGGATCGATCCGGTTGAACGTAGCTTAGAGTGATTCACATGTTTGGGTCCAAAGGAAGACTATTCCTAGCATAAACGTACCCACCCAGATGCATTGGAATAATTCATTTGGTCACACGAGCTACAGAATGAAAGTTGCACCACTTTGCAACTTTCAACTACTTGCATTTAACAACTTTTTTCATGAGTGATAATTCATCACCACAGGAAAATGCCTCTGAGATAGCAAAAACCGAGAGAGGTTACTGTAGAGGAGTCTAACATGATCTCATAGGCTCAAACGATAAGTTTCTAAGAATCATGGTGTCTGAATACTAGCATGTTGAAGTTCACAACCATTTTGCACTTTGGACCCTTAAGGGATCAATCTGGTTGAACGTAGTTTAGAGAAATTTCACGTGTTTGGGTGAAAAAGAGGACCATTCCTAGTGTAAACGTACCCACCCAGATGCATTGGAACAATTCATTTGGTTACACGAGCTACAGAATGAAAGTTGCAGCAGTTTGCAACATTCAACTACTTGCATTTGACAATTTTTTTTCCAAGTGAAAATTCACTACCATAGGAAAATGCCTCCGAAATAGAAAAAACTAAGAGAGTTTATTGTAGAGGGGCCCAACATGATCTCATAGGATTAGATGAGAAGTTTTTAAGCATCATGATGTCCAAGTAATAGAATGCTAAAGTTTGCAGTCATTTTGCACTTTGGACCCTTGAGGGATTGATCCGGTTGAACATAGCTCGGAGCGATTCCGTGTGTTTGGGTGCGAAAGAGGACCATTCCTAGTGTAAACATACCTATTTGGATGCATTGGAATAGTTCATTTGGTCACAAAAGTTGCAAAATGAAAGTTGCACCACTTTGCAACTTTCAAATACTTGCATTTGACAACTCTTTCCCCGAGTGAAAATTCACCACCACAGGAAAATGCCTCCGAGATAGCAAAAACCGAGAGAGGTTATTGTAGAGGGGTCCAAAATGACCCCATAAGATTATACTAGAAGTTTCTAATCATCATGGTGTTTGAATAATAGCATGCTGAAGTTTGCAACCATTTGGCACTTTGGACCCTTAAGGGATCGATCTGGTTGAACATAGCTCAAAGCGATTTCTTGTGTTTGGGTGCAAAAGAGGACCATGCCTAGTGTAAAAGTACCCACCTAGATGCATTGGAATAATCCATTTGGTCACATGAGATACAGAACGAAAGTTGCACCACTTTGCAACTTTCAACTACCTGCATTTGACAACTTTTTCTTCAAGTGAAAATTCGCCACCACAGGAAAACACCTCCGAGATAGGAAAAACCGAGAGAGGTTATTGTAGAGGGGCCCAACATGATCTCATATTTTTAGACAGATATTTCATAATCACCATGGTTTATATTTAATACCCTATCAAATATTTTTATCCTTTTGTACTTTGGACCCTAAAGGGATCAAGTCGGTTGAACCTATCTTAGAGCGATTGTGCTCTCTTTTCGATGGAATTAGGTGGGCAGCAAACTTAACTCTGTTTTACTTATAGTTTTGTTGGAAATCAAGTGATTTTGTACATTTTAAAATCCAATTACTTAGGGTCAGTCTGTATACCCTGTTTTAAGGGTTTTGAGTGCATTAAAATGCAATATTAAGCCTTCCACCCACTGTATGTTACCTTTAGGTTTGTTGTGACTTTACCTTTGGTCATCAAGAAGGGAGGCTTTGAGACTTTGTAAGGGAATCTAAGAGAGAGTGAGAGATAGAGGGGGAGAGATAGAGGGATTGAGAGAGAGAGAGATAGGATGTGGGAGAGAGATAGAGGGAGTGAGTGAGAGAGACAAAGAGAGGCCTGAAAGAGGGAGAGGGGGTAGAAGGGAGAGACTTGAGAGACAAAGATGGAGGGAGAGTGAGTGGGAGGGAGAGACTTGAGAGAGAGAGAGGGAGAGAGAGTGGGAGAGAGATAGAGGGCATGAGAGAGAGAGAGGGACTTGAGAGAGAGAGGGAGAGGTCGTAGGAGGGAGATACTAGAGAGAGATGGAGAGGTAGAGGAAGACAAATAGAGGGAGTGAGATAGGGAGGGAGTGGGAGAGAGATAGAGGGAAATGAAGAGGGATATGGGGTATGGGATGGGGGGAGCATGACAAAAGAGAGAGGGAGAGGGGTAGGACAAAGATACTTGAGAGAGAGGGAGACAGAGGGAGTGGGAGAGAGAGAGAGGGGGGTAAGGAGGGAGAGACCTTGAGAGAGAGAGAGGCTGCAGGGTGTGGAGGAGAAACCTAAGAGAGAGAGAGAGGGAGAGAGTGGGAGGGAGACGCCCAAGAGAGAAGGAGAGGGAGAGAGACAAAGTGGGAGAGAGAGAGGGAGTGGGAGAGAGAGGGGGGGAGAGACATATAGATGGAGAGAGAGTGAGAGAGAGGGATGGAGAAACCTAAGAGAGAGGGAGAGGGAGATAGGGTGAGAGGAAGACACCCAAGAGAAAATGAGAGGGAGACAAAGTGGGAGAGAGGGGGTGGGAAGGAGAGACCTAAGAGAGTAGGAGAGAGAGGGAGTGAGAGATAGAGGGATGGGAGAGATACAAGGAGTGAGAGAATGAGACTTGATAGATGGAGAGGGGGTGGGAGGGAGAGGGAGTACTC